>JAOXXN010000265.1:13151955-13193780 GCA_026770055.1 Myrmophylax atrothorax
TTAAGTATTTTTTTCATAAGATGTATGCAGAAACACTTCCATACATCATTGGGTACAGATTTCTTTAAGAGAAACACTAAAACTCTCTCAGTAAGACATTCTGAGAGTTATTTTCTCTTGCAATTCCAGTAATTCAGAAATCAGTGTGCTTTAAAGGAAGTGCAGTTTACGTCTGTCTCACACCAATATATAAAATTTTCTTCACTGGGAAGGGGCTGGGGGAAGATCTTATGGTTGTGCATCTAAGTGCTAAAAATGTAATAGGAGACTTCACTATTTTTGACTCCTCAAAGAAATACTACCTGTGTAAATACACATAAATACAACAAATAAAAATGAGGGTGCAGATGTAGTAAACATGCTTTTGCTTATCTAGTTATCTGTTTAAGTTTCCAGGGGGACATGGAAGTTTTGGGGAGGTTTCAGCAGTGATGATGTACACTATAGCTTTGAGACTGTGTGCATTACCTGTAGTGGAAAAATGCCCAGCTTTTGCACAGCTCTTAGCAATGACAGAACAAATACTCTCATTAAGGATTATACTTAGACCAGGTTTGAGAACAGTTGCCAAAAAGATTAAGTACTTAGGGCTTACATTAGAGCACAGCTGAAGTGCTTGTTAAAATACAGCTTTTCTTTTTTTAGCCAAATATGCTTATTTACAAGCTGTTAGTGATCTGGGACAACCTGGGCAACTGCATAAGGATTTGTGCTAATTAAAGTACCATTAAATGACAGGGTGCCGGTGAAATGGTCAATGAAGCTGCCCTTGCTATGGAATATGGAGCATCATGTGAAGATGTAGCCAGAGTTTGTCATGCCCATCCAGTAAGTCTTTCCTAAAGTGACTGTTGAACCACAACCATAACATGACATGCTGTTACTACATGTAACTATTAATGACTTACACTTCTTTGTGTTTGCTCTCTACAGACAGTGTCAGAAGCCTTCAGGGAAGCAAACCTAGCAGCGTCCTTTGGCAAAGCTATCAACTTCTAAAATGGAAGAGCAGATCTCTGTACATGTGTAGGACATCTCTGAAAACGGACTGTGGGCCCTTATGGAAGGCTGTCTGAGGATTTTAGGACTGAAATAAGTGAATCTCTTCATTTTAAACATCAGATATTTAAACAAGTAGAGTTTGGAACAAGTGGAATTATCCAGTCTCTGTAAACAAAATACTTTAAATTACATGTTTATTTACATGATGAATGTTTCAGAAAAGTAGCCTGACAACTCTCTTTTTCAAAACCAAACATTTTGCTGCTGCATGGGATTATCGGGTATGCTGGTCAGAAATCTGGATGCTTGTCCAGCATACCTTATGTTTTCTTATTTGAAGTAGTGATACAATTAACCAGTTGAATGCTGGCACTTGTAATGCCACGGGCACTTAAAATGCCACTGTCACTTCCGCACAAAAATATGTTTCCTTCTGAAAGGATTAACTTTAGTATTTAACCTACTTCTTACATATGAGTACCAAAACTAGTAGTGTTAGTATGTTGGGAGAAGAGGGGCTCGTATAGATCAATTAAAATTACACTGATTTTTAGAGAGAAAATTACTTTGTGTGCGATTCTCCAGATGTCATGTTTTCATATTGAAAACTCGGAGAAAAATAGAGTGCTGATTGAGAAATGAAAGACTGAAGAGAAATTCATTGTACTGCAACCTAATCTTTGTTGTTTTTAAATCTTCCACTGTCCAACTCTTAAACTTGAAATGCTAAAACTGGGGAGTGAAGCAGCGCTTCCTGTTAAGTGCTGTGACATGAGGGTTATTCTGCACCTTCCACAAGTAAGGGCTGCAGTGTCAGCTCTCCACACAATTAAGATATACTTTCTTCTCTGTTTTCTATTTTGTTCTCTCTTTCTGTCTCTTCTGTAGCAAGAGAGCTTAATAAATATTTGACATGGCTGGAGGGTCTTCCTGAGTTTGTTTGCTGATTGTATCCTTTCAGTGTCTAGGTTGTTAAATGTGAAGAAACTCACAAACAAATGGTATTTTTGGAAGATCCTTAATGTGTATATATGCAACATGCCCTATTCCAGTAGCTCTTTTTAAGTTGTTTTCCAGGGTGCCACTTTTTTTTTGTTAGGCTCTTCTGTTTTGAAGAAAACCTTAATATCTGCTGGTATTGTGCATGTCCTTTTTGATTGTGCCAATGGAATGAGAAGTGTACGTTCAGAATCTGGTGCAACATCTACTTGGTTTTGTGTATAGACAAGACAGTTACATCTTTTTACCTTTCTTTGTAGCTTCTTATTCACATATTGATCCATTATCCAGTGGTGGAAATGTATGCCAGCCTTAGCATTTATTAAGATACCAGTTAATCAACCAAACAACAGAGATACTCTTCTTCATTGTAGCTTATTTTTTTTAACTCCTATTTTAAATGCAGATGGGTTTAAACCATGACACCTCACTAAGCTTATCACCATCTGATTCATGGATATGCTGCATTAGTGAATGAATGTGGTTCTGCTTTCAGGTGTCAGTGGGAAGCTGCTGAACAGAAAGCAAAGGTGAGACAAGTGAGGGAAGAAAAGCTTAATTCTTCCAATAGCTCTTGACATTTGAGAATCACTTCTGCTTGCTACAGGTAAATGTTAAGTGTTAATCGTGTGCTTTGCAAGTTCTTCCTAGAAGCCCTGCTCTTTCAGAAACAGCTTTGTTTCCACTCCCTCCACCTCTCTGAATACCTGGAGGAGTCTTAACTGCAGTTCATTCCTGAGGCTCACCAGTTACACATTCTTGTATCTCATTTTGTTCACATTAAATGAAGTTTGGAAAGTCAGGGAAGTGTTTAATCAAGTGTACTACTAGGTCTATATAGAAGACTAGTTTTGCAGACACTTTAAATTCAAGACCTTAAAATTGTTCGTTCCTTTTCTGACTGTCATTCCCATTCTAGTTAAGTGTACAAAGAGTGTTTGTTAAAGTAAGGTGAGCTGCTGAGCCACCTGTTTGATGGCTGTTAAGCCTGAGTGTTGCAAAGCTGGCAAACTGTTTTTAGCAGCTGCTAAGTGTAGTGGCAGTGAACTGGTGTATGATGCTGGTGTGGTAATCAAATTCCTGTGATGGATTTTTTTGTTGTAGCATTTTTAACCTATGGTGCTTAAGGGTTATTATTTATTTAAACATAACGCTCTGCAGTTTGCTTAGGAAGTGAGGTATCTTTCCACAGCAGTTGTGGCTTTCAGTGATGTTTGGTAAAGCTTAGGAAAAGTGCTAATCAAAGTGTAATAGGATAAAATCCTCAGATCAGAGTTAGCAGCCAGGATGTGCAAATGCATGTTGCGGGTTTGGTGCTGCTTTGTGCAGCTGATGAATGTTGTAAAGCAGTTTGTGCAGTCCTGTCTGGTTGTCCGAAGGTGCAGTTGTACAGATCCTTTGGGCTCAAGTATGGTGAACTGCATACTACCCTTGCACTCTTTAAAAACTATTACTACTTGTGTGAAGTACAGGCTTTCTTAGAGAGCTGTCTGCATACAGCTCCTTAACTGATGTGCACAAAGTCCCCTGTGAACTTTAGTAGTTCCTTTTCCAGCAGGATTAATCTTCCAAGCTTGGTTTATCACATAAATTGGGTGCATTCACCCCTTCAGTGCTGCCCTCTTCAGTTTCCACTTCACCTATCAAGTGTTTCATAATCAGTGACATGAAAGTCGTGTTAAGCCTAAACAGGCATCATGCAGAGGGTAAACAATCCTGTCAGAGTAGTGTGGTGTAACCAGCTCACCACACATGGATGGTATTTCTTCATTCACTGATAATTTGGTCTAAGTTACCATCCTCTAGTAACAAGAGCCCTTATTTAGAATTACATAGTTCAAGCCAATATTTTATTAGATCTCTAACCAGTTTAAAACCAAGACTTGCTAAAAGATTGATGTACCATTGCAGCTACTGAAAATAGGAAGGAACTTAATGAGTCATCTAGATAGATACAGTGATACAAAAGTAGTGTTTATTTTCAACATCAAAAAGTTACTCATCTTTGGTTCTTTGACAATAAAGTCAATATAAAACCTGTTCACCTTATCAGGTCTTAGTGTAATGTCAAAAAGAACTAATATAATACTTGTAAAACCCATCCTGAACACAAGTGTTTCCCACTCCCATTTATAAGCAAGTGCTATAAACAGCAACTTTCTGGCTGATTGTCTGTAAGAGGGAGCGAACTGTCTCTTCCAGCTCCACCAGCTGCTTGGCTTTGTCTTCCAGAACTTTTTGATTGTTTTCATATGTATTTTCCAGATCTGTAAGCAAAGGAAGGGGAAAACCAGCTCAGTTGGGGTGTTTTATGGCAGTGAAATGCAAATCTATATACTTGCAGATAAACTACTATTCAAATTTATTTTTGCTGTGGAAGATAGTGTCATTAAGGGCAGGGATAAAAAACAAAGGCTGGAATGGCACCTTTTTGTTTCCTTAACATGGGTGCGTAAAGCAACAAGGAAGTTATTTTCCAGAGGTGTAAATCCAAAAGTATACTTTGATGCATGGTGAAAATAATAGTCATTCTTTGCTCTATGGTGGCTTTTACAGAACAATGAAATGTTCTGGCTTGTGATGAGTAAGACTATTCAGCAGCAAGGCACTATAACTGTGCAGGAATAGCTAAAAGGAGAAGAATGAATTCCTGGCCTGGCAAAACCAGAAGGAAAACTTAGTTCCCTCCCTGGTAGCTATGGGCAGTTGCCCCTTCCTGTTTCACTCAACTTCAATTGTCAACAGTAAATGTTATATTAATCTGTGAAATGGAACTCGTGTGTCCTAATTAGCTTTTGTTTTAATCCAGGGTGGGATGGGCACAGTACTGTGTGAAGATGGGGGTCCTGCTTGTACCAGTTAGTCCTTGTCCTAAGCACAGTAGCTGCATTCCTTCCTGTAGTGGTTCTGGCAGCAGTGATGGGTGCCAATCATAGGTTTGTGTCTCACCTGTAAGTTTCAGCTTATTTTATAGAAATCTTTAATTCAAAAGACTCTATGGTGTCCATAAAAATAAGGAAAACAGATCAATCCTCGATTTCCTTTTTTTTCCTCTTCTGATGAATACAGTAAGTGTGAAATTACTTCATATGCTAAGGTGCCAACTTACCCCGTCAGAACAGCTTACCTTTGAGCAGCTGGAGTTTGCTGTTTGCTTGAGCCAGCAATGCTTTAGCTTCCTCCTGCAACATACTGGCTTTCCTCCTGGCGTCGGCCGTCTCCTCTGTCTTCTTGGCAATGAGTTCTTCCACGGTTTTGTACTTGCCGCTCAGTTCGGTGTTGAGGACCTGTTCCAAATTCAACCACAAGATGGGGCTCATGCGAAAGCCAGGACTGCGGGAGTGGCATTTCCTCTCTCTATCCTTACTAATCCGAGTGCAAGGAGAGGCTACACTGTTAGCTCAGTTAACAAAAGCAGAAACAGTGTCGGGGTATTTTCTACTTACTTTTTAAGACTTTAAGAGCTGCAGTGAAGACTCATCAGTTGCTCTTTTGCAGATCTGTGTCTGTTTTACAGCACCAACACTGTCACTTGGCAGGGATTTTTGGGATTCAGTTACACAGTTCTGTAACTAATGGAAGCCATGGCCCCTAGTACAGCTGGAAAGCTCAGCGTGGTAAGGAACTGGCCCTGCTTCTGGTTGAATGCAAATGGGAACAGCTGCCTAGTTTGTGCAGGTGAAAGTGTTGGAGAAGTCACAAGGTTGGTTTCTCAGGTGTGCTTTTCTCTGGGGGATTGAGAAGCCCTATAACCCAACTGAATCATTAAGGACGTTAAACTGCAGCAGTACTGCAGGTATCTTGTGTTTACTTGACAGCATCTGAAATACTACTTATTGTTTGGATATTGTTGATTTGATGGATAATACAGCTCTGCTTCTTTGGAGACTGGGGGCTAACTACAGACAAGAGATGGAAGCAATGAAACTTCCTTTGACAGATTAGTCAATTGTTTTGTTAATGAGCATTCTTTTGCTGTTACAAAGGTGTTCAGCAGACATTGGGAACAGTGCCATATGGTTGCAGAAAAAATGTTGCATGTCTGACATTTAAAAATTACTTCAGTTTTGTATTAAGGTAATGATTTTTCTTGTTGGTTGATTCCATATATACCAAATTCCAGGTTATTTGTCCTGCACCTGTAATTGTCATAGAAACATAAATACTCTATACAAGTCAAAAAAAGTATTGCTAGTTCTCCTGTGGCAGATAGTTAAGCTGAGGGACAGAAACATATCTATAAAGGGCTGACAGTGTGACAGGTTTCCTGCAGCTATTTTGGAACCTGAAAACTTCCCAATACTTCTCTGTGTATCTGGTACCAAAGTAACAAGCAGCTATCTTTGGTAAGTGCGTAATGTTGGGATTTTTTTTTACACCCAGTACCTGACCAATCAATGTGATGGATCACATGTATTCCCTGATGTTCCTTTAGCCAAACCTGGGATGGGAGTTTTGTTGGCTTTTCCTTAGCATCTTTCCTGAGCTCTCACCTCTTTAGCTTCTTCAGCATTTTCTTTTGCAGTAATAATTTTGCCTTCTAGGTTGTCCACATTCCCTGAATTTGTAGCAGCCTTTTGCTTAAGGTCTTCAACGCTCTTCTCCAGTGCAAACAGACGTAAGGTAGCATTGTTCAGTGTTTCTGCAGATGCTGCATTTTCAGATGCAATCTAACAGAAAGAAGGATGAGAGTTACACTTCAAAAGACATTGAATAGAATACAAAACTTTCTGTTCAACTAATTTGTTCATGTCCATAGATCTGATTTAAAAAACAGTGTTTTAGTTTTGCTAAAACTGGCCAATTACAGTTAGGGTGAAAAAGCTCACTGCTTGAGAACAGTGCATATGGGGCTGCAAAAGCATTAATGAGCATGGTCAAAAAGTTTTGATTGCATTATACACACAAGAGTTGCCTAATCTGCTGACCAAACTTCACACATTGACTCCAGCATATGATAATGGACTTGTGAAGCTTCTAAACTGGCCAAGCTTCATGGGTATAGAGACCACTATAGTCTCCTGAGGGCTTGGAGATGAAGTTTGAAAACACTTTATCTGAAAAGATTACAGAATTTGCCACTTCAATCCAGCATTTGTTGATTTTAATCTAGAGATACAGTGGTGGAGGACACTGAGCATGGCTACCCCAGTACCCAACCAGTGTGGCTTGCCTTGGCAGACCTGCTGTGTTAGAGGGTTACAGTCCTGCACATTTAACTTGGATGGTGAGAAAAGCCTTTTGATTGGGTTTTGTTTGGTTTGGGTTTTTTGTGAGCCAATAGTCCCCTAGCATCTGTCATACTCACTCAAAAGTTGATGTGAAGGTAGGAATGGTTTAGAGTCATTTTAAGTGCAGTCTTTGCAGTATCCAAGAGCCTTCCCTAGGCAGGCTTACATCAGTTTTTAAGTATCAGACTTGGTGCTGTTTCGGTATCATAAGAAATACTCATTAAAGAACTCACTGAGGTCAGCAGGTCTTGAGTTCCTTTAATATCTTCATCAGCTTGTTTGATGGCTTTTTCAGCTGCATTTTGAGCTTTTTCAGCTTCTTCCAGCGCTGCTTTCACCATGTCTGCAGTGACTTTAACATCTGTTGCACCTTTGCTGTGGAGCAAGACTCTGTTAATGCTAGAAATGCTTTTATTTCAGAAGTGGAAAAAAAACCATACACTGTGAAGGAATGAGAATCTACATGAAGGAAAGTCAAGCTGCACATTTTCTGACACAATGAGATGAAACAAGGCTGCATACCTTGCTTTTTTGGCTTCCTCCAGCAGCATTTCTGCTCTGGCAATGTCTCCAGCACTCTGCTGCAGAATGACCTCAACATCAGAAAGGCTTTCCACACGCTCACGAATATCTTCTGTCAGGGCTTGCAGCTGCTGGGGAGTGCTTGGCATCTCCATGTTCAGCACTTCATTAGCCACTGCCTCGATGCTATCCAGGTCAGCGCTGTCTTCTAGTAAATGGACACAAACAACAAAGATGTGAGTAACAGCTTCCCTCTGTCAAGTCTTAGTACTCAAGTTCTTGTCCAGCTGCTTCCTAAAGAAGGAAACACAGGAAAACTTCCACCCCCAGACTTAGAGAAAATCAAGGTGCTAAAACTGCTTCCTTAGGGTGAAAATTCCCCCTCAGGAGAGGCCCAGCAGGTGTGGAGGCCCTGCTGGCATAGCTCCCTTGGAAGCCATTTGAAGATCTTGATTAGCTGCACCACACTGAGGGGGACGTGAGCCCAAGGAAACAAAGCCAACAGCTGCACGTAAATGTGTTTGTGCTAACAGCATACTCAGCCCTGTGCAAACAGGGAAGGAATGGGTATGCCATGCTGCTGCTTGCTGGCAAACAAGGCTCTCATTTAACCTTCATGTGCTTTCTTAGAGAGAAACTCATAGTTTCTGACTTTCTTCTCCTTTAATACTACTTTGTCTTTCTAGCCTGAATCATACTTGGCTAACTACAGAAGTACAGCAGCCTCAGCTGAAATGCACACAAGAACATGTCAGTTTGCTCTCACTTTCCAATTGTCTTGGTTTTCTCATGTTTCCAGATTTCATCACAGACACTAATCTGGAGTGGGGGGGAACAATGACACAACTGTTGCATTAACCCTGGGAGGATGATACTGATCTAAAAATAGTTTTCACAAACCCAGAATCAAAATATAATTAAAATGTAAGGTTTTTACGCATTAGGAAGTCTCTTATTTGCTTAATAAGATTTCTCAGATCTTCATTGCTTCTGTCCACTTGTTCTTTTGTAGCATTGGTTTTGAGCAGAACTGCCTGTGCATTTTGTTTTGCTTCATCAGCTCTCTGTTTCGCCTCAGAGACCTGAAGAGAGGAAAATGGAAGACTTTGAGTGTGTATCTTCTTATGCTTTAAGGCCTGTTTAAAAACAATTCCACTGCAGTCAGAGGTAATAGTAATGAGGAATGCTTTTTCTCATAAAAGTCACAGAACACTTAGAAGCTGGCTCTGATCCATACCACCAGGGCTAGTTTAAACAACTCAGGCTGATGTTTAGTTATCCATG
Organism: Myrmophylax atrothorax; assembly: GCA_026770055.1. Lineage (NCBI taxonomy): Eukaryota > Metazoa > Chordata > Aves > Passeriformes > Thamnophilidae > Myrmophylax > Myrmophylax atrothorax. Next base: position 13,160,994 of record JAOXXN010000265.1, read on the forward strand.
AGGCTTCTCTTTAGCAAGCTCCCTTGCTGAGGATTTTTACAAGCACGATGAAGTTACGCAACTCAAAGAATTCTGGAGTGAGCCAGCACATACTTTGTCAATTAGTGTCTAAACTTGAGTTACAACTGAAAGATTTTTTTCTTTTTTAATATCTAACAATTGATTTGGTGTATTACCATTCTGGAGAGTTGCTCAACTTCTGCTAATGCGCTGAGGATGTCTCTGTCAAAGTCCATGGCTTTCTGCCAGGCGTTGTGTGCTACAGTGACCAGCCCCTCGCAGCCCGGGCCTCCACACCTCTTCTTCCCTTCCTCCGTCCGACAGCTCAGGCCGCCGCACTCGGACTCAGCACAGGAGGCCCCCGGAGCAGTGCCACACGTCTGCAGGGACACATGAGACAAGGGAAGCAGTCACAGCCTGATCTCCATTGCTGAACTGTGTGGGGGCTGGAGTAGGACATTGCTCTACCAGAAACATTTAGAACTTTTTTTTTTTAAAAAGCAAAACTGTTTCTATCGGCAACATTGTACTGAGAATTATCCTCTACTTGGTCAGTTGTTTGGCAGTGAAATAACAGAGAAGGCAAAATCAGAAAATTCCCCATTCTTGTGTTGTTCTTTTCCCTTTTCAAGCCCCTACCCCCTTTTTGCCAAATGATAGTCACTACCTGAGGTTTTGCAGCCAAAAAACCTCCCTGGGAAAACCTAGGGGCTGTGCCAAGTTAACTGCAGCTGTCTCCTGTGAAGTGTAAATGAGTCCCTCTTACCTGTTTGGCATGCGACCCAGCAGTAGCTAGAAAGCAGAAAGATTTTTTTCTCATGTCTGTGTGTGTCTCATGATTACACCTCCAAGCAACTCAGTGTTTAGTGCCTTGATAAACATCTGCCCAAGATTTTCAGTCCTCAAGAACAGTCATGCAGGAATGTAGGGGAAGGGAAGCTAAACAAATAGATGCCTCTTTCTTGCCTCTAGAGAGAAAAATAGAGGGCTGGAGGAGTGGGAGTTGTAAAGGAGGGGGACAATTCAGAGTGTGAAGAGGCCTGGCCTGCCCCGGGCAATTAATGAGCCCTAAAGCCTGCCTTGTCCCGGGATTCTTCAAGGATTATTCTCTGAACGCAGCTGGCCAATTTCAAAGTGAAGCTGAGGGAACATCCAGCCTCTCCCAAGAAAAAGACACCCTTGATCATATTTACAGACGAGTAGGCAGCTTCAAGAGAGAAAATGCCCTTTTGACTGCAGCTCCCTGTAAGTTCTGCTTTGTCTCAAGCACGAGGATAAGCCCGTGGTGGTGCTGAGGTGGGCATTCACAGGATGCAGTGCAAGCAGGAATGCTCCTTGGCTGGGCACTGTACAGGCACAGCATGTTCCCTACAGAGCTGCTGAAAGTAAGAGGGAAGCCGAGAGAAAGCAAGCACTGAACTCAGGATGGGCTTAAGAGCCCATGAGATGGCTCTCAGCCCAGCAGATGTGCTAGGCTTTTCTGCATATGGGAACTCTGTCGACAGCAAAGCACACTGGGTTAAGGCAGGGGTGATGCAAAGACTGGGGCTGGAAAGGGTAGGAGGGAGACCAACAAGAAAGGCTGGTGCTTGAAAGCCAGCAGGTCACAGAGCTCACCAATTAAACAGCCCAGTTCTAGCCCACAAAATACCCCATCAACCAAGCAACGTGCATTTTTCATGAACAAACTGTGCTGTCACGCCCTACAGTTCCCTCCTCTCGCTTCTTCACAAACCCGGTTTTATTTTTGCTGCAGAATTTTATCCCAGAGATTTTAAGCTGTGTACCTTCTCAGTCACCTCAGAGAGATCCAGGCTCTGCAGCTTGCCTGCGAGTTCATCCAGGAGGCGCGACTGCTCCTCTTGTTTGGCCTTGAACTGGGCCTCCTTCTCATTGATTAAGTCTTCCACTTCCTGCCGCGTTTGTGCTGACAGCTCCACGGCGCTGTCGGGATGAACAGTGGAGGCATTGACCCTCTCCTCGGCCTCCAGGGACATCTGGAAATACTTGGTGATACTATCCAAGGCTCCTGTAGAAATCAAATGGAGCTGATGAGAAATCTGCTCAGTAACCCAAAATAGCGTATATTATAGATGTTAGCAGATGACACATCAGGGTTAGCGATATCTGACATCACATCAAAAGAGATGCTGGTCTTTGCAGCTGTGTTCAGTGTCATTGCAAGGTTTAGAAAATTTAGCCTGTTGTAGAAAAAAAGGTTGCTTTTTTTGCTGGTGGACAGTGTATCCAGCTGGGCTTGGAAGTCAAGCCTTTCTCTGACCCTAGTGACTGAATTCTGCTTGCCCTAAGGGGCAAAAAGAGGTCCAGGAGATGCTTTTAGGTTTTTTAGGGGAACAGTCTGTTTTCTAAGGATTCACATACCCCATTAATTCTTATTGCCTGCCCTGGGATGTCTGGTGTATGGAGTCACTGCTTGGAAACTGGTCAGAGTCTTCCCAACAAACAGCTGCTTGATGAAAGATGCTGACTTGCAGAACTGTTAGTTTGGGACAGCTCCTGGAGAGACCTTGAGTGGGTGTGAGGGACCCTGTGGGGGTGGCCATATTCTGCACCTCAGGGCAGCTTTTCTTTACAGAATGCCAAAAGTCAGGGACTCCCCTGTTCTGCATCCCACTTGCCTCACTCTGCAATATCCCATGTTCTCTGTAAAAAAAATTTCAGACTTCCTGCAAACCAGGAAATTTAAAAGAAAAATTAAAAAATTATTTCTTCAAAGTCAGATTTTAAAAAAAATTGAAATTAATTAATTTCCAAATAATACCTCTCTCCAGCAAATTTTCAGTCTTGGTACATTTCAGTGTGTCAGTGGGCATGCAAGGCTTGGGTGGCTCAGAACTGGGCTCTTTACAGTGTGCTCTTAGTCACAAAGACCCATCTTTTTCAACCAGAAACATTTAACAGACCAGGGAGAGCTAGGAGACATCCAAGCATATCTTGGAATCTGTGGTGCACTTTCTGCTGTTGTGTCTCATCTACAATGTGTTAAGCAAGATATTTGAAGATAATTTTGTGCCCCAAGAATTTGAGCCAGCTCTGCAGTGTGCAGAGGGAGAGAGACAGGGTGAGGGGGCAAAAATTCCTGCTGCATCAGCATCTCTGCTAATGCACAGGAAGAAGCTGCCCTCCTAGGAACTGCGTTTTATTACAAGTTAGAAGATTAACCTGGTATTTAAAACCATGCACAAATTAAATCTTTGGCCACCCCACTGCTTTCTCCCCCTCCCTGTGACACTCACCACGAACATCAGAGATCTTGATGAACTCTAGCTGTTCTGCAAGTTCCTTCACCACACGGTCCAGGCTTTTGGCATCTGTCTCCAGCGCGCTCAGGTCAGTGTCTGTGCTATTGCTCTTCGCTGCTAAGGCTGACAGGTTTTCCTCTATGTCAGCTATCTTAACTGTAACATCTGCTGTCAGCTTTCTGTGAAACAGAGGCACAGGACTCAGAGGAGGAGGAAGGGCTGTCAGCCTCGATGCTTCACTGAAGAGTGGTGGCTAAAGCTGTACCCAGCTTCTCCCATGGCAGGACCTGTACTCCCTCACTGCAGCTCTGAGTGATTTGTAACAACACGCCTACCTAGAATACTGTTTTGTTTCCTTTATCACACAAACCTACTTTTTAATCTACAGCACATTTATGAACTCAAAGCACCAAATTGCTCAGAAAACAGCTGCTTTGTGTAAGATTAACTGGAGGCAGATTCCAGAGGACTGGTGTAATGCTCTTGTATCATGGCAACTGCATAGGTCAGAGTTGACTACTATGATCCATACATAATTTGCTTCCCATCCCACACAGCTACAAATGCAGTTTTGATTACTACGAGCTCATGGGACAGATTTGAACTTCAGGAAGCAGGCAAGGGCCAGGGGGGAGCCTTAGTCTTAACACAATGGATTCTTTTAACTTGTCTGTAAAGATCCCCCCTCACCAGACGTTTCTCTACGGCTATGAAGGAAAACCTCCCTCCCTGAGCACTCAGCATGGCCTCACTCCATAGAGCAGGCTTTAGCTAGTGGGATAACCCTAAAAGGAAAAGCAAGTGAATGTTACATCTCAAGGCTGCTGCAGAACAGAAGTGGGCATAGGAAGCTATTCCCAATCATGGTGATCCCACCAAACCCAGCATTTCCTCATTATGAAAGCATCAGGCAGCATGTAAGCTGTGAGATCAATTTACAGCACTCTCAACAGCCCAACAGTGTGTTGTTTTCCAGGACTCCTCCTAAGTGCAGTGATTTTCTGTACAGTCAGAGGGTAACAAGAACAGATGCACATACATGTATGTTAGGGAAAAGCCACTCCTCAGCTGCTCTGACCTTCCTCAGCACACAGAGAGCCCAAAATCAGCAGCAACCCTCAGCCCTCCAGCTGGTGGGAGGAAGCTGCAGGGCACAAGCTATCCCTAATTGAGACATCTGTATTTTAATCCTCACTGCTTTGCTTTGTGCAGTCCCCTTTGCAATGCAAAAGCAAGGTGGAGCAGTTGTAGACAGGGCTAGAAAGCATCTGTAATCCTACTTAATGTTAGACTGACCCATCTCCAAAAGCACAGACAACCATCTTTTGTATGCTTAGCCCTAAAACAAAATACAAGGCTCCTAACCCTGAGAAAAATGGAGACAATCCTTGTTAAAAAGCTGATGCTTCCCACTACACATGCTCAGAGTGCGGAAAGGAGCCCAAGTTTCCAACTCATCAGTTACACACGGAAATCCAGGAATTTAATCTCTCCCTCTCTTCATTCTCTCACATAATAGCAGTGTTTGTCCTTTGCCCCGGGGCAGCACAAGGCAAGCATGAGTGGCTCCCTGGTAATTAGCTGCCTGGTGAGCAGTGGGAGCAGGACAACCCCAGCCCAGCACGTGGCAGCTGCACTGCTCCTGCCTGCCCCGGCCAGGTTTCTGGGTTCCTGCAGTGCCATGGGTGCTCACTGCCAGCGCTGGGCACAGCCAGGAGCTCCACGGGCACCAGGACACACTAGCACAGCGCACCTCGCCCAGCTAGAGGAGCGGAGCCAAAGCGTCCTCAGCCCAGCATGGGGACATCAGTCACTCCAGTAAATTCCACCTCGCTGCAACTCCTGCTCCTTCCCACGCTAGACTTATCCATGTAATTGCAACTGTACTCACTCTGCTTCTTCAAAGAGATTCTCAATGTTCTTCAAGGGCTCGGCTGCTGGATTTTGAGTGACGATGGTTTTAATTTCACTGAGCTTCTCCTCCAGCGTATTGAGCGTCTGCTGGTATGGGCCAGTGACTCCAGTGATTTTGAGGGTATTAGCTCTGTCCAGGAACTGCTGGGTCCTATTAGCCAGCTCGCTGATTATCACATCCCAGAGGGCGAAGCACTGGTGGCACGGCACGCAGTTGGGAAAGAAGCCTGAGTAGCCCCGGGAGCACTTGTCGCAGCGCGGCCCTTCCACCCCTTCGTTGCAGATGCACTGCCCAGTGGCACGGTCACATTGAGGGGTCTGGATGCCATGAGGGTTGCAATCACATGCTGGAAGAAGAAAAAGCTACGTGTGAAGGCTATGGAGAAGAAATGACAGTGATGTTGTTGGCAGGGTGAAAAAAAACCCCGCTTATAAGTAAAGTGGTGAAATGAGTGTAGAACTGGTCAGTGTCTAGATTGTAAAAAGCTAATTATGGATGTATCACTTGGGTACAGGGGAAGCAGGGTTGAGTATAAAAGGGGAGAGAGACAGCGAAGGAAGCCTAGGGGAGACCAGGATTTGGACATCCCAGAAACAGGAACAATAATTGAGCAAGGATGGACATGACTTCTTACAATGTTTGGATGTCAACTGGATAGTAATTAAAGACAAAGATCCCACTTTCACTCCTACAATGAAGAGTGAATAGAGCAGGACTGTCTAGACAGGAAAACAAACGACAGACAGGCACATAGCAGAGGGTCTATGAGCAAAACATGAATGAAACAGGGAAAGTGAACTAGGAACAACCATTTACTTCTTCTCCAGCACAGATGTAAGGGTAAACTGAGGAACCAAGCAGATCAAAACCCAACCACCTTCCCCTGCACCTCCTGCAAACAGCACACTAAAAGAAGATAGTTGATTACATGGCACTCAATAAAGTAGTGGAGCTTTATTTCACAAGATCCTGTGGGTGCTAAAAGCTGAGGTGGCTGCAAAGAAGAACAGGACAAATCTATGGAGTAACAGCCCTTGAGAGACCTTCTATGCAGAGGTACAGAGACTGGCTCAGGACATGTTCCTGCCACAGATGGTGGGAAAAATTCGCAACACACATCAAGGAACCTGGCCCTGGGCTGACATTTTGGGGATACAGAAAATGAGGAAAAATCTGGCAGTGAAAAGTAGAATAGAACAAAGAATGTGGTCATGGGCAGCCCTCTCTGAGGTTTTAACAATCAAGAGCTGTTACCCTCAAGTGGAAATGAGGATGAGTACATACACAATTTTTTTGTTGTTTTTTCAATTATTGCACACTTAAGTGCACCAAGTCAAGGGTTAGCATTCACACCTTCCTGAAATGCACTTCTTTGTCATTAACCTGCCACGGAGACATAACTTACTGACGTACTGTCACTCCTAAAAGCACAGACGTGCTCTGTACACAATAATGCTATCAGGAGAAGCGTTTCCATGCAGCAGGACTGCCACCTGAACTCTCCTCCTCCTTAATTACACAGGAGGTGGCAGCAGCAGAGGGCACCACCAACATGCAAAGCTTTTAATAAAGAGATGGCAGCAAACAACAAAAAGAGAGGCTTTGAAAATAGACACATTATCTAACTACCACCATGACAGAGTACAACCGAAGCAGGTCAAGCACACGTTCTTTAAACAGGAACAAGACTGTGATTCTTGATAAAAGCCTTCACTTACACATCCATTTACCAGGCATCCTTGAAGGATGTTAAATTGCTCAAAAAGGTCCACAAATTGATTCACACACCCCAAGCACATGCCCCCTTGAAAAAAGGGCAAAACACAAAGCCATTTCCAAGATTGTGCATTGTTTGCTTCAATGCCAGAACACAGCGGTGGTCTTCAGTTCAAAAATCACACAAAGAGCCTCAGCAGCACAAATCGCTCCTCAACAAAACGACTTTCTTGTACAATGTGAGTATGATAGGCAAGAGACAAAAATAACTTCTGCTGCTTGGACAATTGAGTAAAACGGTCCTTTGTTCTTTGAATTATATCCTGACACAAGAGATTGTTTTTACTTTATATTGAAAGTGCTTAAGTAGTCAACTCACCACAGAATATGTTCCCTGCAGGCAAAGCGTTGAGTTCCTGTTTGAAGGTCAGTTAACCCTTCTGTCAACTAATAAGGCCCAGAGTATAATGACGAATTGTCCAAATTCCTCTGTATAGAAAGAGGCTAAATGACATGTGGTTTTTCTCAAAAGATCCTGAGGTCTGATCAAGTTACATGAATACTTGCTTCTGGCAAATCAGATCACTATATTTACTCACAGATTTAAAAAGCTTAAAGTGAAAAAAAAACCCCAAAAAACAATCCCATGCTGGTAATTCTACTCCTGAATACCTACATGTTCAGGAAAAGCAGATGACATGGCTTTAAGTAGCATTTACGTGGTAATGTGACTCCAAAACCTCTGGAGCTAGAAAATGCTGGGGAAGGGGAGAAAAGAATTTAGATACTAACTTGTTTGCAAAGTGAAAACCCAAACTCTGCAGCTGCCTGTTGGGAGATGATAAAGAGCAACAAAGTAATTTATTCTAAATGCAATGCAACAGTTGGAAGAATCATCACATTTACAGTCCTACAAAACTCCTAAACTGAGCTTTGTGGGACCCATGAGAAAATTGTACAAGGCAGCTAGAAACAGTACTGTGGCTTATTTTTCCATTTTAGGATGCTCTAGTAAGTCCAGAAGCAGGCAGTGCTGGCTCTGAATCACCTCAGAACCATGAAGCCAACATATATAAAAGGGCTTTCAAAAGTGCTAGTTTCACACTTGCTCTTTTTCTTCATGATCCTCCCAAGTCACTAACCACGCACAGTGCCACACCAGCTTTCAAACCCTGACCATCTCTAACACCTCTCCTGGATGAGTCCTGTACCTTGTGCCTGGACACCACCACCAGGCTATTTTAGCCCATCAAAGATCATGTCCAAGGCCATTGAAAAGATTATCTTCCCTGAAAACCATGGTGGGGATCAAACCCTCCACTGACTTTAGCTGTGGCCAGTTCTCAAGAGAAGGAAAGTAAGCACAGGCCAAGATCATATAAAGCCTTTAGGTAGCGAGGAGCACCTTGAACCCTGCTGGCCACCAGGCAAACAGCTCAGTGCACAGGTTTCTCCCCTGCCTCAGGCAATGCCTGCCTGCCAAGAACCTGCTGCTTTCAGTCTCTGTGAGATTGCAGGGCACAATTTGGTCCCAAAGTGCTAAAAAAGCCCCTTTGCCTGAAAGGGACAAAAGTCCAGTCACAGTGGCAAAGGTTGCATGCGAAAGGAAAGGAGAGCCTCCAAGCTGGACAGGATTGGCAAATAATTCATGGAAGAATAACTGTTACACACCTATCATTCATAATAGTGGGTGCACATCCCCCCAAAAGATTCCTGAGACATTTGATTATCACTGCCAATGAACTGCGATGTGAATACAAGAGATGCCTTGAATCCTATCACCTGCTAGAAACAGAGTGAACACCATGCCAGAACAATCCAGCACATCATGTCCAGTACAGTGTTTGACCAGAGTATCCCACTGTCACTTCTAGCCACAGTGGAGTTCTTGATCCTCCAACACCTCCTTTGTTAATGTCCAGCTATTCCTGTGGCCACCACGGAATCAACTCCTATGCAGTCCAGTGCTAAAAATGCTGTTATGGCAGTTTTGCTTCTGATGTACCTAAACTGGTTAACTCAAACGGAGTGTTTAAAGCATTGCTTGGTTCAGGAGATTTTGGCTCTAATGCTCGTAAGTCTGATATAACACCTGAGTAGCTACACCATCTAATGCTAGCATATAGCTTGTTAATCTGCTTTTTTGCATGAACAAGAAATACACAGGCACATTCAGGGATGCAGAAGTGTTTCCAATATTCCTCAGTAGTTATTGATGGCTTTATACTCCACTTAACATAGTGTATGCAGAATAGGGAAAGACAGTCCTGTAAATTCCTTTTAAATGTCTTGTCTATGCTTATGTGACAAGAAATTGGGAAAAGTAGCCCATTTTGCACTGCAAAACCACACAGATGTTGAGTTTACTACAAGATACATGACCAAAACCAAGGTGAAGGGCTGTAATTTAATATAGACAGGGTTGCTTTGAAGATCATTGTTAGACAGGGTTCAAAACTGTCCCTGGGTAAGCAGAAAAGGCCACTGCAGTACCTCCCATGGAAAACACAGTGGAGGAAAGCATTTTGAAAGCATTGGCCAAAAATTTCAGGGTTTTCAAAGGAGGATTTACCAAGTTAAACAATAGGTTTCTGTTTTGAAATGTCATTTTGGAACCAGACATATTGAGAGTTTTACATAGGAGATTCTTCTATGGCATATTCCAACTTTAGTGAAATCACATTTTTGACATGAAAATTTTAAGCCAATTTCTCCAGTAAGGACCTGCTGATTGTCTGATTGTGAGTATAAAAGGCTGTAGCTCTGTCTATTCACAAATGTGATTTCTGTATCACCTTGATCAATGCAATTATCCTGCTCCTTTTTCCTGATCCTAAAGATAAAAGTAACATCCGTACATGTATAGTGAATGCAGTATTGCAGGGAAAAATCCAAAAGAAGCAAACCACTAGCTTGAGAGGTTTGCTTTAAGCTCACAAGGATCTATTAATTGCTTTATCTTTCACCACCACTGATAGCTTTGCCACCTTTCCCTCTGATTTTGAATATTCAGCACTCACTTCCATTTAAATGACTGTAATTGAATATGTGGCATATTTGCACATCACTTAATTTAAACTAAGGTGTGTCAGAGCAGCTAATACTACAGCAAAGATGATAGAATGGATACTGACTGGGCTGTATCAATGTTAAATTCCTTACTGCAGGATGCTAGGAACAAGCAAGTGTTCCACATCATTCTACACAGAACAGAAATCATTTCTGTAGAAATATTTTCTTTACTGCTTGAGACTGAAGACAGCAAGCATCAAATGTTTAACTCCTCCGCAGAAAAAACATAAAGGTTTTGTTCAAACATGATTTCCTGGCATCATTTCCCAGTGATAGTGAGGCACTATGATAAGAAAACCATTCAGCAATTTTTAAGGTTGAAAGTTTTTCAGAGCTAGCAAATTTCTTCTAAATAATCAGCTATTGATTCAAATTACTCTTTAAGCATAATTCTAGCTCCTCAGTGTTACAATTTTCAGTAGGAATGTTAAGATGAGATCCCAGCTTAGAATTACTGGAGTTGTGCTGCACATTAATATGCCAGAAGACGTTACCAAAAGGGCAGTTTTCTGGAAGCAATATACATTACAGCATTTTATGACCACAGGTCAATTGGAACTGTGAAACTCAAAGTGAAAATCGTATTTTCTTTAGTGTAGAATTTGTCTGACTTCTTTTAGACACTTATCACAGAAGGAAAAGAAACATCTGCTAGTCTTCTCTCAACACTATAAACACCTCCTATAAAAGCAGCCTATGTTAATATATTAAGAGCCAAGTGTTAAATCAAGACGACAAAGCTTATTCTTAAATGGCAATGGGGTCATTTTCAGTGAACAGATGTTTCAGCACCAGCTACATAACAACAACTAAAAACTGAGGCAAAACAACATTCTGCAAATGTCTGCCGTGTATATTTGAAAAATACATTATTTTTTCATCTTAGTTCAATTCTGTGGTTTTACAATAGGGCTTGAAACTCATGTCCAACACAAAAATATTAACACAGGTATGCTTCTTGTGAAAGGTCTATAGCAACACCACCCAATTTCCAGGCTCACACAGTACCACCTCGTAACTGTACTCTGTTCTGTTTTTCAATTTATAAAAACAGTAATGTCAGTAAAATTGTCATCTCATTTATATTATATGAAACAAACTTATAGCACCTACTGTGCAAGGGCATTGTTGGAGCTGCATCTGCAGCCACGCTGTATATCAGAGGCTTCCTGGGAGCCTGGAGCCTCCTACTAGAAACGTGCTTTGTGGGCTGAAGGCAGCAGAGCTCAGCATGCCGAGTCCTGTACTTCGGTTGCCAGGCTTTGGAAAAGCTCCAGCAGAATGCCTGGGAGACTTGAGTTTCATGAACTCTGTAATCCTATTATTTACTACCTTAGCAAGGACTTCTACACACACATTCACGTTCATCAGCACAACTCGTGGGTGGAGCAATGGCGAGAGGAGTCCTGCAGAGGGGCTGGCAGTGTCCCCGGCACTGGCACTGCTCACAACACAGCTCATGCTCACTGGAATCCTCACAGGGACCTGCACACGGCTGACAGACACATGCTGGGCTTTTCCCCATCCTCTACACCTCTGCTGTGCTTGTTTCAGGCACTATGCCAAATTCAGTGAGAAAATATTGTGCTTTTTCAAAGCACAGGGCGTAAGCAGTCTCTGAAGATCCAGCCCTACAGGCTCTCTGTGGGTGTATAATCCTCAGTGATCATCTGTGGGTGCTGGGACCCCACCCAGTACCAAGGGGTCAAAATGCAGCCCAAACACAGGCACCCACCTCAGCTTGCCCCAGTGGTCTGGTACCAGTGTGATCTCTGTGGACATGCAAAGAGGAGCCATTGGATGATGCTTTCTCTTTACAGCAGGAAGCAAAGACTGCAAATCAAACCACCCAGACCAAGTGCAAAAGCCTGCCTCCCCTGGCTTCATCAGTTCTGATCTTACCAAGGTTTCTAGAAAACAAATCACAGGAGCAGCAGGCAATGGTCACTGCCATCAATGGGGATGGCAGAGAAGGGTGCCCTAGAACCTTGTTTCCAGGGCACCATACTGGACCCTTGGGCCACACTCATAACTCGCTGCTGCTGCAAGTGCCTGTGAACCCACAGGGAGCTGCAGCCCCTGGCCTGTCCTAGATGGGCCACTTTGCACATCCCCACATAGCTGTGTCCAGAGCTTACTTGCAGGCACTTGGGTTTAGTATTGTAAAGGGTGTCACAGCAACGCGAGCTGCATACTCCCCACTTCTCATCAGGAGCTTGTGGTCTCTTGATGCTGACCATCTGAAGACCTCTTGTGAACAGATCACACATCACTGTCCCTGGAGTAATTGATTCACCCTGTGATTTCTGACCTTGAGAAGAAGCCACCTGCCCTAGACAGTGGAGGATCCCACCCTGGAGTCATTAGGACTGATGTCCACACCTCTGCATCAACTCAGTGCACGCACTGAAGACTGCCTGTTCACATTAACATGGTTGAGAGGTCTTGCTGTTCCCCATCCAGATAGGTTTCCATTTTCTTCCTGAATGCAGCACAAAATGTCACTTGGGACAGCAGGAGCATACCACTAAGGGCAGGTGGCAAACACATGGCCCAGGAGCCCATGTGTCCCCCTGCAACCGGAGCTGACATTTTGTGAGAAAGCCTCATCTCAGTTCAGCCCACAGGCCAGATTTCAGCTACTTTCCAAGGACACTGGTCTGCAACTCCTTAAACAGCAGAGTTTTCCAGTCTGCTTGCAAACCGCCTACCACTGAGAAGTGCTACCTACCCCCACAGCAGCTGCACATCTGCCAGCCTGAACATCACCACCCGCTCCCTGGGGCTAAGTGAGGGCTCACAAATTGATTGTGTCCTTGCCAAGGAAGGACAGGAGATGGGCAGGAGGCACTGACTCCCCCATGCTGGGGAGACTCGGCAGCACCACACGGCTGGATGCGTCCCACGAGCGAGCACACACTTGGATTCTGTCCACAGCATCATACCCCAGGCTGCCATGGCTCAACCCTGGGCGCTGGCTCTCCCCACCAGCCACAAAGACCTCCTACTGGATGTAATCATGAAGAAAAATCTGCATTTCCACCTGAGTGAGTCTCCTGTATCACCTCAAAGCAGAAGGTATGATGGCCTAGGAGAGTGTAGGTCTTGCATGGTAAAAACAGGCTCTGAAGAATATATGCTCTCTTTACTTCAGAAACATTAAAAAGCAGGTTTTTACATGTTTGAAAGGCAGCAGAAACTCCGTAAGAGCCCACAAATGCTGGTATGCTACAAAATCCTGCTGATAAGGTATGCAGATGGACTCCATCAATAAACCCTGATGGAGACAACTGATACAAAGAGGCAATCCCTGCCCTGGAGCCAGCAGGGTCAGCATGCTCCTCACCATGTCAGAACACACACAGCCTGCCCAAAAGGCTGCCTCACCCCCCAGGAAACCCAATACATACTCAGAAACTGGGACAATTCTCCAGTCCTTTCATCTGCTGCAGTAACCAAGTAGCTGTGACCTGCCTATCTGCCAAGATAATGGGCTCTAAGGTATCTCTATTGTAAGGGATTCATTAAAGACCACAGCAAGCACATTCCTCCCGGCAGGAAAAAAATACCTTAATCTATTGCAAACCCTCCTGGCAAAGGCTCCTATTTGAACAGATCAGAGATACAAGTTTGTTCTGGTCTGGACAACGTTTGAAGTTTCTTTTCCAGCTAATGAACAGACTTGTTTATAATGAAAGGACAAAGAGCATCCAGTTTTCTAAACAAGCAACTCCATGGCGCTCTGCTTTGCAGCATGTAGCCATGGCTAACCCACTGCATGATCTCTGCTCGCTCCTTTATTTTCATCTGAAATACAAGGAAAGTCTCATACTAAATAAAGAACCTTATTTATTCAGGCCCAGTCTCCATAAGAAGACACAAGAGGAGAAAGTGCTCTTCAGCTACATAAAACTGAAAGACAAAGGAAACTGGTTTCCAGACCAATTCTCAAACTCTAATGCTTGTGATATGTTTTCTTATCACACTGGCTTACCTGACAGCACTGCAAGCTTACCCTTAATGAAGAGTTGCTTCTAAACAGATGTTTGTTTCTAAATAAGGGTCAGACAAGAAAAATACAGGCAAGCCCAGGGCTGGGTTCCTGACGCACATCCTGTCCCCCAAGGCACCAAAACCTCGGGGCAGATCCCAACACGCCTTTCTCCCTCATTTCCAAGGCTTGAGTGGGCTGTTGCTGGCAGGGGTGTCCCAGTGCACCAGGACTACACAGACATTTCCAAAGGGAGCAGGTGGAGCAGGCACCAGGGTTGAACTCACCTCGGCACTCCACACTTGGGTCACCCCAGAAAAGCTCCTGGCACTCCCGACAGGTCCGGCCTCCGAAGCCTGGCATGCACTGGCACTGTCCTGTGAACTGCCAAAAGAACAACCCAGCAGGAGACGTGAGGACCTCAGCAGCTCATCCCTGCAGCAGAGAGGCAGTCCAGCCGCCGGCACGCGCCTGCAGTCCCTCACCTCGTTGCAGGCAGGGCCATGGGAGCGCACGGGGTCGCAGTCGCACTGCTCGCAGCCGGCGCCGCTGGCCAGTCTCCAGGTGTGGGGGGCACAGCGGTCGCAGGTCTGCCCCACCACGTTGGGGAGGCACCGGCACTGCCCCGTGGCTGCCTCACACCGGCAGCTCTCCGAGCCCTCGCAGTCCTCCCGCACGGTGCCCAGGTAGTTGCAGACACATTCTGAGGAAAAGAGCATGGCACCTCAATGTCAGCCTGCCTTCTCGCTACCAGTCTGCCCTGAGTTCACGTCTAGTTCATTCTCTGAGGGCAGATGCTGACACATCCCAGTGCCTGTGGCCAGACCTGGCTGACCCAACACTGAACAATTCAGCACTGCCCACGAGCCCTTCTCATGTCTCAGACTGGCCACTTTTGCACCTTTTGTCCCAGCACACAGAAGGTCACAGGAGCCCCTTCATTCCAGCAGCCCAGCACTCCATGCTATTCCATTCTCCTTTCCTACCTCTGTACACAACCAAAGCCGAAGCCTGCCCAGCTCCTGTCAGCCAGCTATGGTGGCAGATCTGTTTGAAGTGACTGATGGTGTGCTTTCCCATCCAGTGACCCGCCTGTCCTGCTGTGCCTGGTGCCACAGGAGGAGAGCTTGCCTCCCCACCACCCACTTCAGCTTCCTGCCACAGCCACATCTACAGGGACACAGTGTAAACAAAAGCCTCACCCCACCACCCTATCTCTGGAGAAAAGATAAAGAGAGACCAGTATCAAGAGGACAGAGAAACCCCCCTCCCACAAAATCCTTCTTTTAGCGCATGCAAATGCCACTTCTGTTCCCTCTGTCAAATGTAAAGGACCTCCCTCACAGCCACGAGCCACACCAAGCTGCAGGGAAACTAGAGGCAACTCCAGCTGGAAGTAATGAGGTTTTTCTCCACCCCAAATGCTCCCAGGTGAAAGAGTTTAGGTGGCCAGTGCTGCTCCTGACATGTTTGGTGCAGGGGCTGCAGCCACATCTCCCCACTCACTTCTGCAGTCCTGCTGCAGGGCGCTCCCGTAGTAGCCCTCTTTGCAGAGGTGGCAGTTTTCACCCTCGGTGTGATACAGACACTTCAGGCATGCTCCGGTCCTCTTGTCACAGGACTCTGGGTCAGTGGTGTCGATGTTGTTGTTGCACTGGCACGGCTGGCAGGCACCACCAACCTCATCAGGGCTCCCAAAGAAGCCAGACGCACATTCATCACATCGACTGCCTGTTTTGAACAAACAGGCACGGTGGGAATTTGGGAATTACCATCACGGCTTGCTAGTGCACAGCCCCGTAATCAGCAAGGCTGAGGCAAGGCAATAAAGGCCATTAATGGGGGGCAGTAACTGGATCATGCTCAAAGCAACAGAGGCAGTGCTTGGTGAGACCACGGCAGCTTGGTGCAGCATGGATGGCACCAAGGCATGGCGCTGCAGTCCAACTGCCAGCATGTTTGTCCCCTCAGTTCCACTGCTGTCCTGTCCACCTGTGCTGACCACTGGTCATGTCTCGCCACACTGCCAGAGATGAGGTTCAGGGTGGTACTGGCAAGGCCCACACAAGCCACTCTGCCCTGGCACCTCCAGCAACAGCCCATCGATGCTGGTGCTGTGGTCACATCCAACCCATATGAACATAGCCCTCCTCACTGAGAGGTTCAGCCCAACCAGCCCCTCTCCAAGCACCCACCAAGTACCTATGTATCCCACGCTACAGACACACACAACTTGCAGTGTGACCGGATCCTGGTAACAGCCATTGGCAAACTGGCGTCCACTCTCGGGGCCATCAGGGCAAGGGCAGGGGCGGCAGTGGTCGCCTGATCCCAGGATGGGGTCTCCGTAGTAGCCAGCCTGGCACCTACACAACAGGGTACACAGCACACAGGGGATGGCAAGCAAACACACTGCAGCCTTGCTGTAACTAAGCTAAAGTTTTTCCACTACTGTGAAGAACCAAAGGGCAGAAATATCCTTATGGCTCTCCCTTACCACTCAGCTCCTAGCAGCTGTGTCCACAGAGGCAAATTTGTCTGGCTTACACTAGTGTAAGAGCAGGAGATCCAAGGCTGGATATCAGCCCTGCCACTGCAAGGCCTCTCAGAAGGCTTGCCATGGTTCCCTAAAGCCCTGGCATCCTGTAACGTGCTCTCAGCCACTTAGGCAGGCACTGCTGTGAGGCACAAGGCTGCAGGCAGGGAGGAGGGGCTCCATTCCCATAGTTTTCCAAGATCACCAGCACTACTCTGGTTCCCAGTGTCCAGGGGCTTTCCCTGTGGCTTCACACCGGCCTGAGCACTAGGACCAGAGGGGAGCAGCTGCTGTGCCCACCCTGCTGTGGGGAAGGTGAGGGGCCGGGGAAGGGCACACGTGCCACACCTCTCGCAGTTGTGTCCCGCGGTGTGGTCCCGGCAGCTCAGGCACTCCCCAGAGTAGGGGTTGCAGTCATCGGCGTGGCCATTGCAGTGGCAGGGCTGGCAGCTGGGGAAGCCCCAGAAGCCGGGCAGGCAGCGGTCGCACTGCCGCCCGTACACCCCGGGGAAGCAGTGGCACCGGCCTGTCTCCACGTCGCAGAAGGTGTTGTAAGAGCCTCGGAGATGGCACTCACATGCTGCCAGGAGAGGGAAAGAGGGGCTGAGTTTCCATGACAAGCCCTAAACTGAGAGCCCCAACCACAGCACAGACCAGAGCCAAGGGTTTAACATACGTCGGCATCCGCTTGGCCCAAACCCAAAGGTGCCAGAGGCGCATCTGTCGCACTGTCTTCCAACAACGTTGGGACGACACTGGCACTGTCCTCCGTTGGGGTCACACACTGAACTCAGGGAGCCCTGGGGGTCACACTGGCATGCTGAGCAGACAAAAGCATCACAGAGAGTGAGTCATGCGGCACAGGACATGAACCCCCTGCCTCATCCCACATACAGCAAACTGCTCTGCCTGCAAGTGTCATCCAGCTTCCAGGCTGAGTTTGCCCTACAAGTATATGGTTACGTACATAACGCAGTCTCGTGCAATAGTGCAGAAATGCTGAATATTATGTTCTTGCAGACATCTGTCATGGGCGTTTTCACAACACTCCTGCTGTTTTCCAGGCACCGGTATCTCTGGAAGGTTTCCCAAACACTGTTCGTGACCACGTCTTCGCCTGAGCCTCCCACTGTGAATATGTCCAGCGATTTGCAGTATGGCATGAGAACAAGCTACAAAGCAATTTTACAATGACAAAATGTCACTATTTATAGACAGCCTCCACCAAAACTGTGAAAATTCAGCATTATCCCAGTATCTAACATCCTTTTTTGGCCAAAAAGCAAACAGCCAGACAGAATTTACAAGGGAAATTACTCTATTTCTCTGGTTTTGGTGGCATAGTCCTGGTATCTGACAAATTCTTACCCAATATACCAAATTCTATCTTTTCAAAAGAAAAAGATTGATGCTGACATTGATATTGATGACACACATGAAACACACCAGCTTCCCCAAAGAAACTACGGGGCTGTGGAACTGGCTGCAGGCTTGTAAAATACTTCAAAAGCCTCTTAGTAGAAAAACAACCCATATACTTTGAGACTAAAGAAACCTACGCAGCTTTACATTGTACAGTTAAAATCTGTCCAGCTGTAAGGAGCAATGCTGAAAGTTACTACTTTGAATTTACACAGACACATGCTAGAGGAGATTCAAACTTTCAGGCTTTTAAGAGCATCCCTGCAATAAATTCTGCTTACAGAATCAATGAGCGTGTATGGGTTCTCTGTCTCCGTATCCACCGAGGAGTACTGGGGCAGCTCCAAGCGGATGGTGTAATTCAGCCCCTTCTCAAAGCAGACAGGCCGTGGGAGAACAACATATCTGGATTGGGAACAGGAAACAATTCTTACTTCAAACGTACAGCACCATAAAGCATTTCAGGTGCCCCTATAAAGCAATCAAGATAACAGAAAGCAGCCAAGACTGGACAGAACAAAAGCTACGATGTAAGAAAAGTGGTTTGGAGGGTTGTGCAAGTCAGAACCGGAAAAGGTTATCAGCAAGGTAAAGAGTCACACCAGTGTTCACTCATAGGCTGTGCAAACAACCCCCCCCCCCATTTACTCAGTGAACAAATCACATCAGAAAATAAGAATAAACTTAAAAGCTTTGAGTCTGCATACACACTACTACATACATTTTTATAACTCACTGGAAATTAAATTTCACCCATTTTTACAGAGGCTACAGCAACTGAAAATGTGATGTTATTCGGTTTCAATTTTTTTCTTTTTCTCCTTTTGGTTCACCAAGTCATACCAACCTGGACCCAGGTGACAGTGAGACGACCTGATTGTCATCATCAGGAACTGTGTTGCCACACCGGCTACCTGTGGGAATCTTGCCTGGCCGTGAGATGTTGATCACAGCTTTTTCCCACTGATCAGGCAACTGGGGAAAAAAAAAAGCATAAAGCAGTGATCATAAATTCCTGGAATCACCCAGAGCTAAGGCCAGGAAAAGCGTGTGCATGGACAGGGTGGTCAAGTGTGCTTCAGGGATGATGGGGCTGCAGCTCCAGCATCAATGAGGCATCTACCAACTGCAGGTGAGGGCTGACACATGGCAAGGCAAGGGCCCTTGGACATTCTCCAGCATGATGGCTTCTCTCAAAACAGCACGACCAGGAGTAGGTGGCCAGCAGCCCCATCTATGGCACAGCATCACCAGGGGGTTTGGTGACCTCCTCTCCCTCCACCTCTGGGTACTGCACCTCAGTATTCACTGCAGTCAGTTGCTGCCAAGCTCTAAGTAAGGAGCTGGGGGGATTTTTCTCCTTCTCTTCACTCTGACAGTCAAAGCCAATGGCTTGTAAACTCTTGCAGACATTCAACATCCAAGAGAGGTCATTTGTTTCCTAAGGTGCACAACAGCACTGCCACCCATTAGAAGGCCATTTGGCCTTATGCCAAATTTATATTCTAATCTGTCCTGATGGGACTTGGCACTTTTTAATTTGCTCATTAAACAGGTGTTGAATCAATGCAATAATGAAAGAAACTGTAAAGCAAATAATACTAGAAACAGTCAACATCAGCTTGGATTTTCACATATCTCAGATATTTAACTGAGTGTCCATCCTTGTCTTTGAGCCCTGATGACTCCTGAAAGTGTTGGGCTCCAGTCAGTTATGCACCAGGACAGCCAGCACCTGCTGGGAAGCAGCAATGCCATAATTCACATACTGACCTGTGGCTCGTAGCGGATCAGAATATCATACTCCATGGAGTAGGGGATGTTGTCAACGTAGAATTCCAGGTACGCCCCCTCGGGGACCCTCACAAATCCTATGCCTGTCCATGATGGCGTGCGGTCTGGAGTGTACTGGCGCTCTATTATGTTCACTCCCTACAAAACACAGAATTTCAATATTGATACATTAAATCTGCAAACCCCACAGGAGTGTGCAAAGTGATGAGTTCTGCTTGCATCCCAGACAACACCAATTCTCTTTTAAACCCATACATGCGCACACCATTGCCCTTCCACTTAACATACAAAAAGTAAGTGAAATAAAATAAGACTGCACAAAATCTTCATACATTTCTCTGATATGGTGCAGAATTAAAAACTTGTTGACAGTAACTAATCCACCAGCTACATCATCTCATTCACCATAAGGACTTCCACACCATGCTTGTAGCAGTAGGATTTACTGCAGTGGCACACCACTGTCCTATTAACCATCCAAGGTGAGTTCTAATTGCTTCCTGACTATAGCAGGCTGCTCGAAACAAAACCACTGCTCAAAGCAACATCTGAAAAGCAGATCAGAGTTGTTATGAGTAACGTGTCACTAAATAACAGATCCTAATCATTGATAGATGTTTAATGGCCAAATCAATACATGGTCACTCCTTTCAGTCTGGGGTGACACGTTTTTATCTGCTACTCTTTATGTAAAGCAAAGAAGAGGAAAAGAGTAACAGAAAATGGAAACCTGTGGTGCTCAAATTTCCTGTTTCAAATGTATCTGTATCCACAAATAGTTCTCTCCATAGAGCAACATCCTGTGCATTCCTAAGGAAGCTGCTTCAGTAGAAAGGGATAAAACGAAAGGAAATGTTTACATATATACATATCAATTCAGGATGTCCCCTCATGTATTCTTACACTCTTTGAAGAGAGGCTGGCTGTAAGTTATTACCCTTCGGCTTTGCACAAAGATCAGAGCTTCCCAGAAATGATGGCAGGTGGGATGTGAGCAAGGGTGTGCAGCTGTGAGGAACACAGGGGCTTGGCATCACCTGTAAATCCCTGCAACTCTGCACCACTTCATTTTGTCTTGTGCTGGGAATTCAGAGTTTTAGTCCACCACTGGACTTGTGAGAAAACTTTTTGAAAACTTTTAAAATTGTTCTTAAGGTTTCAAAAGGTAAACCAGCAGTACATTTCCTTGCTCTGCTTGGCAAGCTGAGTTTTCATGCTGGGCTCCTTCATCCCTGAGCCTCAGCAAAGCCTCAGGTACCACCTCTCCAGCTGGGCAGAAACACATGCACCAAAAATCCTGTGCCAGGTCATGTAGCTTCTGCTGTGGTACAACTTCTGCTCTGCACTGTCTTCCCTGTCTGCAGTTATCTGAGAGTAAAAATCCTCAGCCTTGCTGTGGCTGTATTTTGCCTAAAAAAAATAAATTAGGACCAAGTGCCACAATTGTAGGCAGACAAGGATCTGCTGCTTTAGAGAAACCATTATTTCCATCTCCCTGTATTGTTGCTGGAGGCAAAAGTAATAGATGTAATCACCTAGCTGCTGTTAATGAACTGAAAGCAAAGCTGTGTGGTGGGCAACAGAAAGAACCAGAGACTCTGCTGTGCTATGCCAGCAGGCAAAACAAGCCAGAGGCAACCTCACTTACAAAAACAGTTTTTTGCACAATCAACTGTGGTTTTAGTCATTAGTAAAAGAAATGTTACTGACGTAGTGAAACTATAAAAGCTGCAGCAATGTCCTTAAATGTGTGCTTTGTTCTCTCCCCATTTGTGGAGAGCTTTGGTGGCAACAAAGAGAAGAGTCAATGTCTGTGTCCCACCACTCCTGAGATAAGGGGAGAAGTGGGTGCAGTGGGCGTGCATGTAGTGGGGCACAGAGAGGGATGCTGACAGGAAACTAACTGTACAGTCGTGATCAAAGAAACAGGTTTAAAAAGAAAGATGGCAGTCCCTCTCCTCCAATTATTACACTATTTATTAACATTGAAAAGCTGATACAACCCAGTTTTGTGTTTTCCACCGTTTAATTGCAAAACACTCAGGGTATAAAACAGATGTTTCCAACACCCAACTTGTGAAACAACTTCCCCACACCTCTCCAAACACACCAGACCACTAAAACTGCTACTCACGGGACCCAAGTTGGCTTCCTCTGCCTCATAGGTGTAATGATCGAGTGAAATGAAGTAATAGCCAGGCTCCACCTGGTTGCACTGACGTCCAAACATGTGGGGCCGACATTCACATTGGCCAGATTCACTTGAGCAGCTACAATGGAAGAGCAATGAATTTACAACATATCTTGGCTATGTTGAGACAGTGCAGAGCTATCTCCCGCTTTGACATTTAAAGTGACACAGGAGGAGAAGCACTTCTGAACACAGCTGTGTCTGCATACAAGATGTTCCTGGGCTCTGCAGCTGGGCCATCTGTACTACTAAAATGGCTGCGAGGTCCTGGGTGCAGTCTTGGCTCAACCCAACTATCCTTCTCCAAAACAACATCTAGGCTTGGCCTGGGAGCAAGCATGGGCCAGGAACCACTTCCAGTAGGCAGCTTGCATATGGTTTCCTCTGTTTGGGTGCTGAGAGGATTTCATGCTATGGATGCAGGTAGTTCCTTGGGGCCAGAGAGCAGTTCTGGGAGCTTCACTTACTACAGACATAGTCAAAGAGGCACGCCTGTCCTGCAAACCGAGGGCCGCTTTTGGCTCCAGGCTTGCAATCCAGGCAAGCAGTGTATCTGTTGGTATGGCCTCAGGTAGTGAAAGAACATACATGACCCCAGGACGTCAAGCTGCTCTTGCATAGTGTAAGCACATCCCAAGAGGTCACCCACCAGCAGCTATGCACAGGACAAAAACCACACCTGGGTGCTTTAGAGCAGGACAGACACAGCCAGTGATGGACATGGACATCACCAGGGAACACAGAAGGTCTGCCCATGGTAACATACAGAGCTTTCCTTCCTTCATAACGAGTTGATTTTCTTTTCTCAGTACAGCTGTATCCCAAAACTGCCTTCGGGCTGTTTTATTGTCCACAGAGTGTCTGCCCTGAATTATGAAGTACCCTTGAGCATGTCATAATTTTGCATATGCTCAGTCACTTTTTCACAGAAAGGTTTTTTGGTCCAACAAAATACGCCTCTTTCTTTAAATGAGTGGGATTTAGAAACATTTTCTAAAGTTAAATGCCTCTGGTTTCCATGGAAAACCTCCAGGCTTCTCAAGACTCCATTCAAAGAGTAATGTTTAACTTAAACTATTTTGAAATTGCAGAGATTCACTTAAAGGTTCACTCTGAGCGTGCCAGAAGTGCCTTAGCTGTCCCAGAAGAGGAGCTGGGAAGTCTCCCCTCCAGGGATGGTAATGACTCCACCACCTGGGTTACACCATGGGGATGAATTTTGGGTGAGGCGGGGCCGTCCCAGATGCTGCACCCCACACCTTGAGCAGGAGCCAGGAGGCAGCAATTCAGCAGCTGAGGCCAGGAGTCCCGAGGAGGGCAAAGCTCTGCCTTCCCAATGATGTTCGAAAGGGCAGGCAGGAGCCAGAGCTGGACTTTGCAGAGGACAGCACAGCTGCTGCCTGCCTGTGCCAGGATGGCACAGCTCCCCATCCCACGTGGTTTTGCAATCGCTGGGCTCAGTGCATGGGAAACAGGCTGGGCTGTTCCCCCAAATCCCTGGAAGCAGCTGTGCTGGGGGAGCCGTTATGAGCTGTGCGGTGTAACCCATCTCTGCGCAGGGAGCAAGCACGGGGGAGTAAATAATCCCTAACATCCACACTGCTGTCTGCCAAGGGCTAATAATTCACTCAGCAGCAGACGGGAGAGACGGCCCGTGGGACATTCCCACGGCAATCCCTGATGCAGATGGGGTGTCCGTAGGCTGTGACGACCTAAGGAGTCACACCAAGACCAGTCCCACACTCCCCCAGTGTGGTCCCATGGGCTCCAGTGGGAAACAGTTTGTTGACCCACTTGGGAAACTTCTGTGGCTTTAAACAAAAGCAAGACATTTCAAAGAGTCTGTGGAGGGAAGCAGGGAGGGGAAAAAAAAAAGAGAGCGAAGGAACATGCTGCTGTTGACAATCCTGGTGTCAGACACACACCTAACACACAGAAAACTGCTCTTTCAGAGGAGCAGTCTGACAACCCAGCACTCCACTAACATGGCATCTAGGCCAGGACATTCCATGATGATACTGATGGATGCATATTCAAAACCTACAATTTCCCAGGTCCACATCCCACCCCACACAGCACCACGGGGGCAATGGAGCAATATTGTGCACCTAGTGCACTCGCCCCAGCACTGGTGGGCAGACTGGCCAAAGGGCCAGTTTGGGAGCAAATCAAGAACCAACCTGGCTGTCCATGTCACTGCCTGATTCCTGTTTCCATCCTGTAAGAGCAAAGTTTTGACATGGACAATACCCTGGGCTATGGCACAGATTAATCCATGTCTGACGCCTACCCTGGGTGACCTAAGGCAGAGCTACACTAAAAACAGTTTTACATTTTAACTTGCACCAGTGGCACAAACAAAGGTTGTTCAGCATGGAAAAGACATGGATGCCTCTGTCACCCTTGCTGCAACCAAGACTTGCCACTTTCTGGAGCCCGGGTGGTCCCAAACATCCTCCTCTAGAGCACACTGAGTGCTGCATGCTGTGGTTGCAAACAACACAAAACTCACAGGAAGAATGATTACAGGAGAGTAACTGGGCTGACACTCACTTGTTGTTCAGCGCTCCTCCCGGGTCGCAGTCACATGGCCGACATCCATCCATGTCGTTGCTCAGGCCCCAGTGCTCAGGCTGCAGGAAAACACATCACCAGCACTGTTACCTGGTTTAGATTTAATCCCATATATCCAAAGGCACATTTATAAATACTCAGCATAACCTATCCCAGACTGCCCCCACAACCCATGAATTCTGCTCCCCTGGTTAAGGACCTACCCCCACAATGACCGACACCAGTCCCCCACCTGCTCTCCTCCGACCTTGTTGACCATTTCAAGGGTGAGAGAGCCACTTGTGGGATGGTGGCTATTTGTGTGGGGCACTGCCCTAGCAGAGCTGCTACTCTCCAACTTGCTTGTTGGACAGACAGACTTGTTTAGCTTTCCACTGCTAGATAAGAGTCTGTCAGTGTTTGTACAAACACATCCAGTTATCTGACAGTCTGTTTCTATAACACTCCAGCATGCATAAACACTACATGGAAATGTATGTGTATGAAATAATCCCTGCCTAAAATAATGAGCTGTATAGGAAGCAATTATTTTGGTAACATTGTTTTCCTGATCATTTTGTCTTTAACACCAGTGAGGACTTTGGCAGACTGCTCCAGACCCCTTATTTTCACAGAGCAACCACAGGTATCCCCTATTATCTCACTCCTTGCAGTCCCAGGAATTAAACTGGATGCTCATGTCTGCCTTGACATGCATCCTAGCACCCTGTAGCACAGCATACTGCTGACATCCCGAGGTGCTCACTCCAGCCTGAATGCCAGGCATGGGCTTGCAGGCAGTTGGAGACAGTAGCCAGCACCTTGCTCCATGCTTTCCACACTCCAGACTCCCTCACACCAGTGTCTCCTAATTTATTTTATGGTAAACTACTTGCCAGGCATTGATTGCACTGCTTTCCTGTCACCAGACGCTTACAATAGCAGTTTCCGGTCTCCGAATCACAAGGATTCCCCCCGGGGTGGGTACCCAGAGGGTTACACGCACAAGCTGGATTGGGAAATACAAACAGGCAGGTCAAAAGATAGGATCGGAGTTACATTTTAGACAGTATTCAACTTAAATATACACAGTAAAGCTTCCCCTGAATTCCCCAGGACAGAAATTAATTTCACACTTTGCCCATGACCCAGACCAGTAAAACTTCCCTGGCTTAGAGACCTATAATTGAACACAAATAAGGAGGACTATGCTATTTCCACTGAATACATTAGAAGGATCAGTGGACAAACTGAGTTTTAAGAGTTGGTGGACTCCAAGCCACAGCAAATCTACAAAAATGTTTTTCCTTCAGCAAAAACATGAAACAAAGGAAAAAAGTCCATCCCACCAACCAGCTTCTCCCAGCTCTAACAGCTCCTCAAAGAGCTTTTGATCACACATAAAGAAACATATGTTTTTACTCACACTGACAACCCGCTGGGTCATCGGCACTCAGGCCATAAAACCCTTCCTTGCAGAGGTCACAACGCTCCCCTTCGACAAACAATTTACAACGGCACTGTCCGGCAATGAGGCCAGTGGAGAAATCGGTGTAGCGGTCGCATATGCCACCGTTTTGGGAGCCAGCTGGGTCACAGTTGCAAGCTAAGAAGGAAGCATTGCATGTGTTTCATTAACTGCCACAAAATAAAAGGCCAAGTCTCAAACTAAATTATTTAAACTCAGCTGCTGCGTAGAGAGACTGTATCACTGCTGCAAGTATTAGACACAACATGGATTGAACATATCAGCATCAGGTAAATTTCCAGACTCTCAGAAGAGAAAATGAGACCCAGCCAGGCTCACTCAAGACTTCCAAGACAACCACCTTCTCTCAAGGATCTCAGGGCCATTCCCACCCTGAGGAGTGAGGCTGCACTCACGCTCGCAGACGTCGGGGTCCCGCAGATCTCTCTCTGGGTGCTGGAAGTAGAAGGGCTTGCACTGCTCGCAGTTGTGTCCCATAGTGTTGTGCTGGCAGTCGTCACACACTCCCCCACTGGTGTTCCCAGTCGTCATGTACACAGCCATGTCGAAGTGGCACTGGCTGGAGTGGCCATTGCAGTTGCACTCTGTGACAAGGACAGAAAGCAAAGTAAGAGCCTGTTCCCAGGGGAGATGCAAGTCTGCAGAGAAGACACACCAGTGTCAGCCAAAGAACATGCAGGATTTCACACACGGTCACAAGTTCCCAAGTAACAGCACAGCATCCAGTTCTGCATTTTAGTCAAACTCACTTTTGCACGCGTTACTATTGCGACCTTCAGCAGGGCGCCAGGGCAAGTCATGGTAGAAATCCAAACACTGTTCACAGTTTAATCCTTTGGTATTATGTCTGCACATGCAGTGCCCATGGACCTGTAATTAAAAAAAAAAAAAAGACAAAAAAGAAAGAGTTGGTTATAAAAGGAAAAAAAAGCCATTTTCCAACTAAAGCAAAATATCACTAGTACATAATGGATATACTTTTGGAGACTTTCATCTATATAACTGCATTTAGAAAGGCGTAAACGAGTGTCCTTTACCTGCCAAGGTAACAAGGTCTTCATACAAACTTGTCCTCCTTTCCTTACTGGAACTAGTGCCTGAATAAATGCTTTCAGACATAAGCAAGGAAAGCATAGTTCCACCTCCATAATCACAAAAGCCTCTTGGAACTAAAAGCTGGCTGTTTATTAGCTGTTTATTAGCTATTAACATGCATCTAGTTTTACCAGCACCACTAGCCCAGCACCCTCTTTCCAGCCCTGCCTTGGTTCTCAAAGCAAAGATAACAAACAGCTTGGATGGGGTTTATCCATCAACTCCCAACTTTGCATTCAATGTGGACAGGACAAGCACTAAGTAGACCTACAATGACCATGTGACAGCTGCTGCCATAGACCACTGGGACAACCAGCACTGAAGCCATGATGTTAAAGGCAAAGCTCGGATGGAGTCACTTACCAGAAGCACAGGGCAAAGGACCACATCCAGCTCAACAGCACTCTGCAGCCCCTGGACAATCCACACAAACTCCCTGTATGCTTCACATTTCCGCCCCTTAATAACTCACACATTAACAGGGATGCTATTACTGCTTGTCAGGCAAAAATCATGGGGAAAACCAGACCCCAGAAGGAATGTGGCACTTGTGCAGCTGCGTACCAGGGAAGTAATCAGGATTTTCCTTCAGGGCCTGTGTTTATTAGAGCTACAGCCTCCACTTCTCAGCTGGCAAAAACTGATACAAACACAGGTCATGTTTGATTCACAGGCGTATCATCCTTTGATGCCTCTATTTGCTCCAATTTTAAGGTAACCAAATCAATACCCGTCTCTGACCCCATAGTTTCTTTATTTAAAACAATTTTCACCTATCCTGAGATCTCTGTGTTTGATGAACACCAAAAATGACAAATAGGTTTGCTGAGAAAGAATAATTATAACAGTTTTCTTGTTTGAAAATCAGGAGCGCGGAGGATGCGGACTGAGTGTCATCTTTACTTTTGGGTTCAAATCACTTAAAAGAGGCACAGATGGGAAAAGCTTTATGCACAAAAAGTGTGAATATTTACCATTCCTTCCACTTCTTCATCTAAGCCCTCCACCGGTGCACACTCACTGGCGTGTCCATAGCAGAAACAGTTCCCACGAACCACCATGTCGTAGATGGCATAGTAGTACTTCTCTCGGATCTCCATCCTGGAGTCCAAGAGGTTATCCCCCAGTGTGTGCAGCTTGACAAATTTGACTCTCAGATTTGTGATCTTTAACAGATCTGCAGGGGAGATTAAAAAAAAACAAACAAAAACCCCCATTTTGGAATTATTTACCAAATACTGGTTTGAATGGGAGGAAGCCAGGAGTGGCTTCCTAAGCACGCTTCCTACAGGCAGATTAGCTCAGATTTCATTTCAGCGCTTACATACTACACATCACTTCATACTTCTAAATTAAAAAAAAAAGAAATTACATTATTTTGCTACAGGTTAATTACTGTATAAGTAAGTTTAAGCTTAATCAAGAATATTAGTCTATTTTATTGCAGACATGCAGAGGCACAGCCACAAATATTAATGGCATTCAGAACAGCACCACCGAAAGGACACTGGTTCTCTGAGTCTTTAAAATGTAAGACGGGCACACATTTGGTATGAAGAAACTGCTGACAAGTGAAGCAGGAGCCTTAAGAGTTACAAGCCTTTTGGAAAACGTCTTAGTTGGAAAAAAAGACACAAATAATTCTTGTTTTGCATATGTCTAACTTTCCTAGCAAATATAATTCGCTACATTTTGTGGAAAGAAGCAACACCCCATCACTGACCAAATACAAAGAAGCTCTTGAGGGATAAGCCATGGCAAGAAAACATGACAGTTAATTAATTCAGTCTACATGTTCACTTTGATATTGCGAATCCTGTGTAATTTGTTACAGCCTTGAACTACACTTGAAAAAGCACTTCAAGCCCATGAAAGGAGTTTCTTCTTTAAAATGTTGGTTAAAAACCCCCCAGCATTAGAACTGATATAGGAACCAGCTGACACTCCTCTACAGCTGATATTTCCTGCTGTTCCGAGTAGCTTTGCACTGAAGGACACGAACTGAAACCAAGAATGCACATTAAATTGGAGGTCAAGCTTAAGGCCAAGCACTGCAGTTCCCTCAGGTCAAATGCCCCACAAGGTTTCTCCTTGAGCCGCTCTGAGCAACAGATCTCTCTGCCTTTACATTCATGGATTGCCATGACCATACACACGAACACTACAGTAAGTTGTGGTTTATGACCACATCTGTGTAGTACAGCCATGCAGTGCTACCATGGCCGACTGTTCCAAAGTCATGACTCAGTGCTCTGAAAAATAAAACTTGACACCATTAATTTGAGCTAGAAATGTACAATGATCTAAGTACCTTTGTAGTTCTGTTTCTTTGCTTTCTGAATACTGTACAATTACAGGACCATATTCCAAAGTTTCTCTTGGCAACAGCATGTATTTTGAGGAGAGGGGGTCTTTAATGAAAATAAATCCCTGATCAATTAAGAAAAGGATCAACTCCAGTGAGTAAGAGCAATCCCTTGAGTTGACAACACTGATCATTATTTCCCAGTACGTTACTGTCTGAGTCAGGAAAAGGAACCATATCGAAGGTGTTTATATGACTTCAAAACTGCAGTTGGGACTAATGCATGACTTTGTGGCTTACTGTTTTTTGTAGGCAAGTACTAAAATGCTTTCAAATGAGCCTGAAAGGGAACTGCATACATACTTTGAATCCTTGGACTGTATGGATCTTCAATTCGAAAAGCAGGATCTAAAACACGATATATTACCTGGAGGAAAAATGAAACAACAAAAGATTCAGCTTTAAAAATAAGAGAGAAAACGTCTACATAATAAACATATTGGAAAAAAAAGCCTCTGACCTCTCCTTCTGTTGAAGGCTCGATGTCAGAGTATCGGGAATCACAAATTATATCATCCACTTTCTTCATGGGTCCAGTTGAAATCCCAGGAAATGAACTCTCACAGTCATATGCAAAATACCTATAAACTTGCCATGTCTGTCCAAAGTCAGATGATCTTTCAATCAACATTGCAGCAGGACGGAATGTCTAACAGTAAGAAAAACAAAAGAGATTTTGCTTGGTTAATTATTACTTGCATTTACATTGAGTGCTTTTTAGTATGAGAAATGCACATCTGAATTTTAATCTCTCTCCCTGCACTATTTCTGATATGTGGAAATATTTTTCTGATGATATCCCACTTGCTGTTCAGAGGCAGATATTTGAAGTAACACACATCAAACCACAAACACCCCATCTTCAAAAGATGGCACTCAGTGGCCAAGTGCTTAAATGCACTTAAAATAAATAAGCAAACTTACAGGTTTTCTGGATTCCAAATACTTTCTGAAAAGTGAGGGTTAAAGCAGGGCTTTAGAGAGACAAAAGGACTTTTTCCACTGCTTGTGGAAAGCAACACAGCCTTCTTCATTACTGTACCTCCTTGCCTAACCTCTCACAAAGGACCTAATGGGCCTCCTCAGGGACTCTCAGTGCTTTCCACCCAGGTCTGAAGCCCAGAAGTTCTTGCTGAGCAGTTACCTCTGATGCTCAGAGAAGCCCTGGGATTGCCCATCTCTCTTCATCTGACCGCATGACCTTTTGCAGTGTCTCTGACATTCAGTGCCAGTCATCCTCTGTGCTGCCTTAAGAAAACCTTTTTTAAGGAGATTGAGAGGTTCAGCTTCATGCACTCTTGCTGCATTTGACCACTCCAGTCACTTTCCTCCAGCTGTCCCTGCCAGACTCTGGCAGGCTGCATTTGCTTCACCACTGACAAACCACTGTCCTTCTCACCTTCACATATTCAACTCTAGAACAAATAGTTTATGAGATTTTTGAAAGATTTTAAATCCCTCTAATCTAAAAAAATACCATGTTTCAATTCATGCACTGCCTTTCAAAAATCAGGTATTAATTTAACACCTGCATCTACCAAGAAACACTTAACAGTCTCTTTGTTAGTTTTATGTATTCATACAGGGACCTTCCACAGCCACGCACAAAAGCATTTCAGTCACAGCTGGAAAGAAAATTTCTGTGTGCTTCCTGGCTGAAAATAACATCCAACTTGGAAACTGGTATCTCACCCAACAAAAAAAACGTAGCAACCCAGAGGTGAGGCAGCTCAAGTGTTTACCACACAAACAAATTCAACAAAACACCATCAAAACTATCTTTCCCCTACAGTCTTCCTCCTGATGGCAGACCAAACCCCAGCACTGCGGTACAACGGCTGCAGCAGCCTCATCACGTTAGGGGTCATTTGGGGCTCCCTCACAGCTGGGTCCAGAAGAAAGGACCATCTTCCACCACATCCACCACCTTAGGCAAGGGGAGAAACCCTAGCTGATGCCACAGGAAAGAGGAACCAGCTTCCTTTGAAAGCTGATGGGTAAAAATGAAGAGATTAATCTGTCTACATTGAAGAAGCAGGAATTTAGCCCTCCAGGAACTGCAGCCCCTAGGTTGCCACTAGCGCTTGCCTGTGATTTAGGATGTACAGGACATAATTTGCTATTCCAAGACATCTGTTTGTAAAGAAACAAAGACACTTTGTGTACAGATGTTCCTTCTTCCTGAAGACCTTTCCATTTGCCAAATGAAAGCCGATACCATGGCCAAGTTTTTTTTAGGAAAAAAAATCCTTGCTACTATATGATTTAGCTAACTATCTTCTAGAACACAACCACTGGAGACACACCAATACAAATCCCAGCTTCAGAATGACTCCTTCTGCAGCCTCACTGGAGCTTAAACACAAGTCACAAGTCAACCTTTCTGCATGAGTTCAGCAGGGGTTAATGGCTGGCAGCTCCAAAAAAAATCAGGCCAAACAGCTCAGATAAACCCAAATCCCAAATATCAAATAGATGCAAGGGACTATAAGACCTCTCATTTCCTCATGTTTTAGGGATCAGGGTAAGGCTGTGGCTTTCTTACCTTGAAGGTCATAATAAGATGAGTGAAATGAAACTCAGCCTCGAGGTTCAGCTGGATAGTCACGTTTTCCAAACCTGCAGGGGCAGAGAAAAGAAGGTGTGCAGCAAACCAGGACACCTGCCAGTTTCTACACCTAAACTTTGCCAAAGCTCTTCGCTCTGTTGGCGCAGAAACTCTTTTTTACCACTTGGCTCTACTGTAAAAAAGGAATATGAGGATTAGTGCATTCCTGAGGTACAAGGGAAGACACCAAGGACCTGCTGAAGAGCGCATCCCACGTGGGATTCCTGTGCATTATTGGCACCAAATACCCAAAGCGTGAGCCTGCGCTGCCGTTATTTCAGACTGCGTGCCATGGCTGGCATCACCAGATGAAGGGCTAGGATGGGACTGCGATGGGCTGGGTCCTAGCACCAAAGCACCCAGCAGGTGGTACAACTGGGGATGCTGAGCCCAGACCTACACAACGACCCCAGGCTGTCCTCACATGCTACAGCCCATCTGGCAGCAGAGCTTCTGCAGCCCTAACACCCCAAGGCTCACCGATGTCTGCTGCAGGCCATTTCCCACCATTTTTCACTGGGTTGGGACTCTCCTGTCCACAGTTCCTTTACAACCTGGTTTTTAATACTCCTAAAGCAACTACCACAGCCCTGCTTTGCAATCATGAGGGCTAGGAAACTGGTGAGAAGCAAAAGGTTTTCCAAACTCTGCTGTGCGACTACCTACGGTCAAGGACTCTACACAGAAAAGAAGAAAAACAGCTGAAATATTATTTTGCCTTGTGAAAAGACCTCTCAAAACAGCTGGATACTAATCACATTGTAGCTCAAAATAAAA
>JAOXXN010000265.1:13207507-13227735 GCA_026770055.1 Myrmophylax atrothorax
CCTGGTGGTGCCTCCTAGTAGGGAAGGCTCACAGGTGAACATGCTTTTTCCTCTTGTTTGTCCTTTCTCACCCTTATTTAAACCACCCAGTGAACCAGATATAATGCTCCACCAGGTCCAAGGTGGAAGTAAGTAGCTGCTTTGGCCTCTCTGATTCAGCAGGCACAGGAGCCAAGAGCTGGCAGGAGCTGCTGCCTTGCAGCATGTCAGCTCCTGCAGCCGAGCAGGAGAGGCCCTGTGGCAATGGCAAGGTGAAATCTGCTCTCATCTGAACTTTCTCTCCAGTGTTAACAGGATACCTCCAGGGGTATGGAATGGTCCTACCGTGCACAGGGCCACCCCAGCTGGAGCTGGCACTTCAGTATGAGAATGCCCTTCCTACCTGGCTTCTTGTGCCTCTGCCAGCAGTGTCTGAGCATCCTCCCTTTTTATGTTTCTCTTGTTATTCAGTTGGTACGTCTCACAGTGATTCATAATGCTCTTGATTTTGCCAAGCATTCTTGTGAGCTCTTGTGGAGTCAGGGGAAGGTTTATTTGCAGAACGTAATTTGCCACCTTCTCAATGTCTTCTGGAGGTGCACTCTCATCTGCAACAGAAATGGAGCTGAGAGTATCCTGAAGTGTCCCTTAACTCCCAGTGAAATGTAAATGGTCATCATGGCCGCCTACCCTTTTGAGTTATCTGGGAGAATAAAGTTGACAGGCACAGCAAGGGGGTAAGAGAATTCTCTACAACATTTTGTAATTTAATATCATGCTTCCAGGTACTGCTGTTAGTGTTGTCAGAACTGGCTAAAATGAGGATTTGAACCCACTTTGAACTGAGTTATTAAAATTCTGATGTAGAACGAGCCCATGGAAGGTTTTAAATCAGTGCCCAGCACAGCTAGATGTGTCAGAACCCATTTCTCCCTTGGCCCACAGATCAAAGAGGTGCTGGCAAGACTGGGGTGTGAATGGAGCTTTCCAAGCTGGTCAGTGGGTGTAATCCCTTCCCTGGAGTTGCCACAATATTGACAAAGTGGTTCCTTCACTGGTTAATGAGAAAGGCTAAGCTGCAGAGGGAACCTGGGTCAGACTTGGATAGAATGGAAATTTACAATAGAAAAAAGCATATTTTGACAATTCCCATTACAAATGGATGAGCTTGTCCTTGCTCTTTGCTAAGATGCACAGGCACATACAGAGCAGTCAATGCCTTGTGAAGTCTCATCATCAGTTCTGTTTACTCTTCACTTCCATTTATAAACAAGACTTTGTGTGATAAACAGTTGAAACATATTTAATGTTTGTGCTAATGCTCCAGAGCAACTCAACAACACTTAAATAAAGATATTTAGTGTACAAACAGTAATATATTCATGAGAGCTATTTTCTGTAGAAATACATTCTTCCAAAATCACCATTCGCATCAATGTAGAGTCTAGCAGATTTAATGCAACTGTCTGCATCTCAGCTATTATTGTTCTTAAACTTCAAATAAAAGCCCCAAATATTTGAAAAAAGGGTTTATAATTGTTAATAAATGCTGTATGTCTACTGAGAACCATAAAAGAGCTAAAAGTGAAATTCTTACTTGCTATCAAATAAGAATCTGAGAATGTTAAGGAATTAAGTGGATTTAAATCTTCCAATTCTATAAAATAATTTAAATGTTCCTGAAAAAAAAGAGTCCTCTGCCATCTGCCCTTGCACACTTTTGGATGTAAAGGTATGAATGCCAAAGGACTGCCAACATGCAATCCAGAGGAATTTATGAAATCAGCTGTACTCGAGAGATTAAAAAAATCCTGCACATTTGAACCCCTTTGTTGTGCATCTGGGATCTGTTTCTTACAGCATTTTCCTGCAATCATGAGGGTGGAAAATATTCAGCGTATATATGGTTATTTTGTAATTTTTTCATGAGAACTGTGAAGTTCTACCAGAATCTTTTGATTCCTCGAATTACAGCTTTATGGAGACAATGGAGCAGTATGTGTCCTAATTCCCACGCTCCCTACAGAGAGCCTCTATTTATGGGCCTGGAAGAAGGGGGTGGAATAGCAGTCTGAGGATGCATTGGGCATGCCTGGCCATTATATATTGTGTGAAATTATCTTAGTAGTCCTTTACTCAGGTAAATCAGGAGCAGAGGGGATTACCTGTGTGCTTCAAATTAATCACCGTAATAAAAGATGATAATCAGGATGTAAGAGATCTATTGTAAAATTAATACAAAGTACTGTCACCTGGTAGAAAGAAGCATGAGAAAAAAAGGAATTGAAAAAGATTGCATAGATCAGGAGGTAGACAAGAAATTTCATGTGTATACAGCTACATCATTTTCTGACTATCTATTAAGCTGTATTATATTGGAATATATATATAAAAATGAGTAAAAAAGAACATTTCATATTTACCTAATAAGAAGTCTTTCACTTTTTGGATGAACTCCTTAGTGATCTCTCTATCAACCTCAATTTGATTCTTAGCTGTCTCCAGTTGCCCAATAAATTGTGAGCCTTTCAGTTTGCTGTCTTCTGCCATTTTTCTAATGCTTTCAACCTGGAAATATTAGAAATAGCAGTGCCATTTTCTGGAGGTTATCTATCATTGCTTGGCAAGTTGAGCTCTGACAAAAAGGTAATTTTGATCCAAGCCTCAGCTGGAATCACTTGATGTGGCTTTGAAAAGTAGTAGGAGACCTCTTTGGGGAACTCCAGAAACTGATACATCTTGGCCTTCATCTGGTCTCAGAAAAAGCCTAAATCAAGCATTTTTTTTAACTCTCTGCAACCACTGCTAAACCACAACCTCCTTCTGTTTGTAAAAGAAAGTGCTGATGGTTATTTCAGTGTTGCAGCATGTCAGTGATAAGATTCAGATCTGATTACAGAAAATGTAATTTCATTTGTAATTTCATATTGGACTTGTTAAAAAAAACACCTAAAGAGAACACAAATAAGGAAGGTGGAGTTCAAGGCTCGTCTTTAAAGTTACATTTTGCCATTAAATTTGTATTCTCAATAATTTAAATGAGAGTTTTAGATTAATCATCAAGTTCCACCAGTATTTTGGGGCTTTGCCTTAAGGAAAGGCACAGGTACTGCCTCTCTGTGTTGTGCAGAGGGAAGAGATTTAGTCCTTCCCCATGCAGCAAGAAAAATGTTTTTACTTCTGAATTGTCACAAAATAGTTCACTCATATTATCACAGAGCTGCCTGGGAGTTGTGACCACCAAAGGCAATGTCCTGACAGCCCGGCACTCCCCATGTCCGCAGATGCCTCTTGCTGCTGCCTCTCTGTGTCCTGGGGCCCCTGTGCCCTGATTGCCCATTTCTGATGCCATGGCTCTGATACTGTGTCATGTGCATTTCAAAATGAGGAAATGGATGCCCAGGCACCCTGCAGGGACAGGATAAAGCCACAGCAGAATGACATTTCTGTTGGAAAATGTGTTTTGCCCATAACTGGAACAAGCATCATCTCTGACTGTTAATAAGAATGAACTCTTTACTGGTGTTTTGGGATTTGTCTGTTTTATTTCCTTGGCACGTGTTGCATTGGCCACACTTTGCTTGAATGAATTTTCACTGCTACTGTGCAGCACAGTCAACTAATTGATGCTTTCCTAAACAGCACTGGGGCAGAAAACCTTCATCTTGAAATTATTTACAAAATTTATTTCATTGCAAACATAAGAGTAATATGCAGTTGTATAAATAGAGCTTAATGCTATGCACAGCAGTAATCCCACTGCAATAAGCATGTCAGGCTACTGACAAATGGTGCCATTTGAATCTCTCCCAATAAAAATACAGATAATACTAGTCTGAAGCCACCAAATTCCATAGGCAGAGGGCACCATGACCTGTGAGATCTTGGCAGCTGTGAGGAAGAAGACATAGCTAGAGCCACAGTCTCTTGGTGGGGCTGGCACTTAATCCCAGTACTGAACCAGGATAGGACTATGATATAGGGACAGGGTCCATCACTATGCCACTGCTCTTTGTCCAAAGGGCAGGTAAGTTTTTGTAGATTTGTGACCTCCCAAATCTCATCCTCTATCCGTTTCACTGAACAAGTGTAGGTTTGGTATACAGCACCTGATTTGCAGGTTCCTGTAGTTGAATAGTCCAGTTATTTAGCAACACAGCAGTCTCCTCAGCTTTTCTGAAGGCCTCAGTGGAAAGAGGAAGAGCTCCACTGCAGTTTAGGCCACCACACTGCCTGAGCCCACGACTGTCCTGGCACAAAGCTCCCCCACAGGCTGCTGTGACACAGGGCTGGTCTCCTGGCACACCACAGATCTGCAATAAGGAAGATGCTTATGTCAGAACTCCTGGGGGGGTGCTGAGTTACATTCCTGAGGGAAGGAAGATAGTTGACATCACCTGAACACTGAACATAGGATGGGATTTTCCCTAAGACACAGTGATCTGGTCTCTCTGAAGATGGGTGTCACTGCCAGTCACAGGTTCCTCTCCCCTGATTTGAACAGTGCAATGTCAGCCCATGGTTCTGAGTATGCTTGCAGGAGGCATTTGTTAGGCTCCATGTGTTCCACTGGCCCTTGCTTCATCCTTCTTTGGCAAAATGGATGAGACTGTCCTCTGGCCATATCCAGCCCATGGGTCAATGACTTCTTCCAAAGGATCCAAATCACCTCTCACACAACATGCTACTATGTCTAGCGCTCCATATAGTTTGACACAGATATTGAGATTAAAGGCTTAGATGGATGATGTCTTCCAGATCTCTCAGGACTGGCTGCAGGTACTATCAGGTATTCATTGCTGCCCTGCAGGAGAACAGAAATCCCCTCCTTTCCCATAGGCAGTGCAAATGGTGTGTGAGCACTTCCCATCCACTCCAGAGCAACATTGCTCTGCTTAGCTTCAGTTACTGATGGAGGTGGTTTGGGTTAATCTCTCTGAAATTAGACTGATGTCCTCTTGAGACCAGAGAGTGCTTAAGCAGTTCCTTGTGCTGGGTCTGCCTTGGGAGCAATAGCTTCCAGAAGGTAGCTGAATAACTACAGCTGAGAAGTGCAGCTGTTTCAGATGTGACTGCATGACTGTGCCAGGGAAGTGTCATTTTCCAGATTTAAAAATGCAAGTAAGCACCCTTTTAAAATAAAACCTACTACAACATCAAAAAAGAGATTTTTCTTTAGCTCCCATTCAAAATCCACAGTGCCTACCTTTTCATTCAAGTTTTGGGTGTCAGGGCTTTTGATCATTTTGAGTTGTTGCAGCAGATTGCTTGCTTTTAAGACCTGATGGTCCAACAAAGTGAGCACGTGGTTCCTGGTGTACTCTGAGTATCTTACAATAGGGATTGTCCCACTGGTCTTCTGTTCTGCCAGCAATGATACTTCAAAGTGTTTTCTAATGTTGCTGATGGCCTCTGTAGCAAAAGAAATAGGGTTTAATACCAAGTGCATTTTGGTTTCCTTTAGTTCATGTATTTACTTAAATTCTGGACAACTGGTGAGTGACAGGTGATTCAGTTTGTTGTCACTGGTGTTTCACTTGGGACAGCAGTGAGGGACACAAACTGTCTTTTCCTCACCCAAGCTTTTTAATCCTTTACTCATTCAGTTGTCAAAGAAGAATAGTTACTGATGTTCATAAAACCTGCTAAACTAGATGAAAATATGGTGGATCCTATGCCATTCTTCAGAATCCAAAGTGTGTGAGAAGCCAATGGAATAGACAAAAGTATGAAGGAGATCTTATTAGTGACACAAACTGCTACTGATCTATATTCATCAGTAGCTCATGCATTGCTGCCACTCTTGATTTGCTTAAAGGTCCTGTCACTTAACGCTGTTTTGAAGTTTAGGCAGAACTGTTTCTGCCAGTTCTCAAGCTCCTTGATTGAGTCAGGAAAGTATTTGTCCTTTCTGTTCAGCACAGCATCCAAGAGTTAAATGGTCTGCTAAACTGAGGCCAAAATTTAGGTTACAAATGAGAGTTTATATTTTTGGCTCTTGAAAATCTAATTTCAGGACTGATGCATTAAAAAAAAAAGCACTTCCACAATAAGCTCATAGGCAAAGCAAAAAATGCTTTCTAGCAAGAGTCTTGTTTGCTTAGTGAAAGGTTTTCCTTCAAGTAGACTCAAAAGGGTTGGAGAATATTACATTTTTTGCAGATTGATAGCCTGAGGAGAGGACTCAGGCCTTTTACAAAACATGTAATTTAAATCTGCTGCTACCCTTGAGGCTTCCCTGATCTCTAGGGAATCCAAATTTGTCCCCAGATTCCTAGGCAGAAATATGTGCAGAGGCAGAACTGATTTGTTGGCAGTGAAAAAGCATTAGAGGTCACTGATTAACATCTCTCCTTGTGCTGGTAACTGACTCCCTTACTAGTTGAAGTCAATGACAAGACACTCATCAAGTCCTGTGTGCTTTGACACAGATTCTAAAGCCCTTGGCCTTGCTTTGACTGAAGCAGAACAGTGTTTAGTTACCATGTGAAATCAGGGCTATTTATTTATCTTGTAATTCTTGGAAACAATATACAGTTTAAAGTTAGAATGTAATACAAAATACCTGGCAAGAGACTACTAAGTCAGAGACTGTTTTCTGTCCACTAATTCCATTGCAGGAATATTTTACAGTGGTTCAGCTCTCCGTTAAGTGGCCCAAATGCATTTTCCACGTTTGGTTTGTGATGGAGCTGTAGAGCTTCCAAGTTCCTTTACGTTAAACACAGTGTCTTACTCCATGCTTGATTTACAGCCTAGGAAGCTGCTCTCACTGCATTGCCACACCAGAGTGGCTGCAAAGCCAGGGGCCAAGGCTGGAAAGCCATATTTTAAGGAGATCTCATAAAGTGCAAACATTCTTTTAAGGATGCTTGTGTCTTGGTTTTTCCAGTGGTTTTAATTCATCATTAAAATTAATGATGTCAGGTCAACCAACTGAGTGTATGCCAGTGAGGAAGACTCCAAGTCCTGATCCTCTGCAAAGAGAGGTAGGTAGGAGCCCATCTCACAGATGTGTCTAGGGCACAAGTGCCAGATATGCTCCACATGGTGTACGTGGCCATACCCTGCTCTACCTCAGGATAAAAGAGAGAGGAGAAAGCAGACAGAGACATATGTAGGATGTGCTGCTGGTTCCAAGAGGAAGATTGAGTGAAGGAGCCAATCTGTCTCCCAGGTATCGGAGAAGCTGGTTATCTTGAGGGGAATGTTATTTTTGTGCTATTAGATGTTTGGTAGCAGGACCAATGAATATTTGTGGCCTTGATAGGAAATTCAGTTTAAATTCAAGGTCTTTCCCTCCCCGCACCCCCATGTGCTTTTTATAGGGCTGTTTATCCATCTCTAGAGGCCAAAAGATGAAGTGGGTTTGGAATGTGACCAGAGAGCACATGAATGCTTCAGCTGTGCATCCACTGACCTCCCTGGGATTTATTGTTTCTTTGCCTTTCTGTCTTTCTCAGAGTCTACACGAGGATCAGCTGGATTGGGAAGTGGAGCCTGGGAGAGCTGTGCTGACTGCTCGCACAGGGACCTGAGCGGAAGAGCAGTCCCCAGGGGCGCTGCCAAGTACAACAGGGCACGGGAGCCCTAAATCTTAGTTAATCCTTCTTTTCCCCTATTCCTTTCCCTATGCTTTGTATTCTGTTGACTTTTCCTTCTTTTTTTTTTTTTTTTCAATCTTGACTAGGCCAATCTTTTTCTTGCCTGACTGAAACACAGAGGAACTGTAAATGGGAGTGCATTGCCTGTAGCTTTTGTCTTCAGTGGGGGGCACCCTGTCTTCAGGGGGCTCCTATCTTGGCAGCCATCTCTTTAGAGGTTATCTTGCTGACCATCTCCTGCCATTGTGGGTGATCTAGCATCTGTTCAAGATCCCTGACTGCTATAGTTCCATCTTTCTCCAGAAACCAGTTTGGGACATTGTCATTACAGTTATTAGCAGGTGATGGAGACGACACTTAGCTCAAGTGCAGACAGTGTAATTCTTTCAAAAATGCCAGGGAACTCATTTCTGCCTTTGCGTTTTTTGATGATGGAGAGCTAGTTCTGTACCACATAAAGTTATGTATTTTCCCATGGGAACACTAAGAAGTTGCACTATGGCACTCTGCTTTAATTAAACCATTGCTGGACAACATTCTTTAAACATTGTGAAGAGCAAGAGGAGTCAAAAGGAGGGGGAAAATTCTTTGCTATTCTACTGCATGATCTGTGAGTTTGTACTGTGAAAGTGGGTGACTTTTTTATCCTTATGCAAACATTGTGATTTGTGAGACTTGTGACTGATGGGACCCTGGCACATGCATCTGAAATCTGGGATGCTAGAAATCATGGCATTTTAGGATAAAAGAGAATTTGGAAAGTCACTATAGAATGTTGTTAGTGTTTAGGTTTTTGTGCTACCATAGGAAGCTAAAATCTAGGGATCTTTGAAATGTACGGTTCAATGATGAGAAAAACATTCCAAAATTTCATGGAAAATGTCTACCTATTTCAACTCATTGCTGGATTACCTTTGAAGTTCAAGTACTGAAAACTTTGATGCAGATGTATTTTCTGTTGTAGAAGTTCATACACTAGGTCAGCTTCTTCTCCAATATCTTCTAAGTTCTTGTTAAGGTCAGGAAACTCATATGGCAAACTGTGAAGGGGATCCATTTGTGCAACCTTTTGTCTGAAAGGGAAACAGCAGTTATTCAGAAGTCAAACTGGATTGTTCTTAAACTAGAACTGAGTTATGCAATATTTTAGAGGGCAAAAGATACATTTCTAAAAGAGCAGAAACATTTAATTTAATTTAATTTAATTTAATTTAATTTAATTTAATTTAATGGTTTATTTAGAAACCCCTTAGGATGAACTGGAAAATTCCAGCATTTAAGTATATGTCTGTGGGGGATAGAAATATATTAAGGATTATTTTTTCGCAGATCTATTGGAAACAGTGACTTAGTAGTCCAACATCTGTGTGCTCATCAGAAGTGGGACAATGTGTAGGGATGGCTGGTGGGGTCTGAGGGAAGACTGTTTCTCAGCCAATGGATTTTTTTAGGAGCAGCCCTTACAGAAGGTAGCCCTGAAAATCCCTGATGTCTGAGAGGGCCTCCAGTGAAAGGACAGGATGTTTCAAAATTCGTTCAATTTCAGAAATGGCATCTTCAAAGGCTTTGAAGCGCATGTCACAGCTGGGCATTCGTCCTCCTTTATCTTCCAGCTTTGCAGCAAACCTCATTAACCCCTGAACAGTCTGAGCAAGGGCAGCAATTTCAGTGTCCCACTGGTCAAAACAAAGGTGACACTGACGGCAAGAGGGAAAGTCCTTCTCAAAGCCCCGGCCACACTGGTCGCAGAAGCGGCCGGTGACACCAGCCCGGCAGTTGCACGCGCCGGTGGCTTTGTCACACCTGGGCTGGCGGGTTCCCTCCGGGTGGCACTGGCACACTGCAAGAAGGGCACAGCAAGTTACATCCAGTGTTCCTTTTCTATGAGATTAATGCAGGCAAAGGGTTTAACTGCATTTCAAGATAATAAAAGCAAACCAGTGTTTGAGATAGAGCAAAGTGGACTGCATAGCTAATGGCTCTCCTTCAGCTCTAACTTCCATCATAACCATAGAAACAACAATACAGGTAAATCATATAAACAGTTTTCTCCATCTCATACATACAAACATACAAAATGCTGTTTTTCTAGATGTATGTCCCATCTCCCTTGTGAATATAAAAGGTAAACATTTATTTTGAGACAGTCTCTAATCCAGTTGTCCCCAGTTAAAAATACTTACAAATGCAATGCATCTGGGCATTGCCAAAGTAGTTTTCCTCACATTCATCACAACATCTTCCACTGTAACCTGTCTTACATGGACACTGGCCTGTAAGCTGTAAAGACGACAGTTAGGACTGAATAACTTCTGCCAGAGCCATATGGCTGGATATGATTATTTACTGTGCTGCTTTTGCTCCCTGTGACTTAAATCATATAGCTGTTTGAAGACTGCAGCAACACTGCTTGCCCACAGTCTTTGAACACCATGGTTGGCCCACCTTTCCCATCTTCCTGATGAAGGTTATGAAAACAAAATGAGGGGTGGCTTTACTTTACTGATGGGAAAGATTTTGTACGTTCCAGTCTACAGATGCTCTTTGAGAACTCATCCTCTGTTAGCTGAGAGGATTCTTGTCCTTTGCAAAACAGACTAATTTTTTATTTTTGCTAGATCAAAGTACTCATCTTAACATTTCAACTTTAAACTACATGAAAACCTCAAGGGTATATTATGCACATTTCCCTAGAAAAATTATTTTGTAATTCAGCTATTAAATTAAACTGCATGAAATTTCAGCTCTGATAACTGCTTAGCTCAGAAAAGCAGTTCTTTGAGGTCAAAAGCTAAATTTGCTAGAAAAAAAAAATATAAAAATCCACTAAATAAACTGGAACAAACATAGAGCATATTGAAAGGAAAATGTGCAAACATATCAGCAAGACCTTATGATAAGCCCCTGGTGC
This sequence comes from Myrmophylax atrothorax, assembly GCA_026770055.1. Taxonomy (NCBI): domain Eukaryota; kingdom Metazoa; phylum Chordata; class Aves; order Passeriformes; family Thamnophilidae; genus Myrmophylax; species Myrmophylax atrothorax. Next base: position 13,218,002 of record JAOXXN010000265.1, read on the forward strand.
TCTGAAGTCAAAATTGCTGTTGACTCCATGGGACCACAATATAACCTCTTTATTCTGAAATACTGTTTTCCTTTTTCTACATTTTAGCCCTAAAAAGTGCACAGGAATTGAAGATGAGTAAAAGTACTCTATCAGTCTGATAGATGAAGCATGATTAATGTAATGGCCACAGCTGCTATTTTATGAAAAACACTTTAAAAATACTCATAAGACTCTTGGATCCAAGCTTGGTTTTCCTTCTTCCCTATATGTGTATTTATGAGGCAGGTGTTTCCTATGTGACACTTTATAACAAAGTATTTCTAAGATCCACTTGACAAAGAAACAACGGGCAAAGAGAAATTGTTTACCAACAAAGCCACATTATCAGAACAGGGTGTTTGATATAATGACTTACAGTGTGATTGCACCAATCACAAATTTCCAAATAATTTTTGTTTTCACAGCGTATGACAAAATGATCCTCATTTATAAGAGGGTCCTCACTGTGCCATGCCAAAACACCACCACCCTGGTTCCTGGAAAGCAGAATAACTTTCTTGCCTGGTTGCACTGGTTGCTTTGTGAGTTTTTCAGATCGCAGTCACAGGTCTGACATCCTTTTCCGCTAGCCAGGTCCCAGTAGCCAGAGACACACTGGTCACACGTTGCTCCCATCACATTGGGGAGGCAAGGGCAAGCTCCCGTGGCTGGGTCACACAGGCAGGCTGCGTCCCCTGCCGGGCACACGGCAGGGAGAACACCCGCCGGATTGCACGTGCACCCTGGAAAAGGAAGGACAGTTTTACTACAGCAGACGGGAACACAGACAGCTGATGGACAATCAGAGCTGTATATAAAACCCACACTGTAGGTTTACTTCTAGTGACCCTGAACACATTTTTAATCTTATACTTTTCTTTCTATAATATCTTATATATTGCTTTGAGAAAACTTACTGTGAATGTTCAGTACTTTTAATACAGGCACAAAATATGAAGGCACAGTGAATTTTGAATCTTATTAGAATGAAAAGTTAGATATGCTGGCTAAGGAGAAGCTGATTTACAGTAGGCATTATCCAGAATGAGAATCCCCAGTAAGCCAAGTAAGATAAAAAGCCTTCATTGTAAGGAGCTTAAAGTTCTTGCTTAATCATTTCTAACAGATATCTTCCAAGAATGAACAAGGGATGGGCTTGGACTGTATTTTAGAAATTCCCAGGAAAAAAACGTTCCTTGAAAATATCTATAATTGTGTGGCCCATAAAAATTAGGTCTTCAGTCAGGCACATTTTGTGAAAGTAGTCTTTGAGAAACACTTGGAAGAAGCTATGCCTTGCTTTTTCTTATATTTGTGCCTTTCTGTTGAAACTGCTGAGTTACTGATAGTGTTCTCATGGAGTCTTATAAATTGCCTGAACAGTCTCATTCTAGTCCCCTAATGAAAACAACTGGTAAGGAAGGGATCATCTGGTTAGTTGACCATTGCTTAGTTGGCATTAGCCAGCAGCATGGATAAACAATTATCTTGGATTCCTTTACTTTTGATTCCTTCCTGAATGAGCTGAATTCACATTTCTTTTTCTAACAGGGAGTACTGCTTTCATTTGACAAGTGAGTATTTCTTAGAAGTGATATTCAGTAGGAGATTTAGAGAGACTTGGATAACATCGAATTTAATACATGCCACATTAAGTTATTTGTATCACTGATATAATTGGTATATAGAGAAATATATTTGGTGTTCTTATATTTTGCTCTATTCATCTGCTTTAGTTTTTGTTGTCCTTCCAAGGGCTAGCTTCTCCCTTCTTTCAAAAAAACTTTTCTTGGTAGTAACAGTTGCAGTGCTATTACTCACTTACTTTGACAGTTTTGATTGAGGGCCGAGCCAAAATAACCTGGTTTGCAGAACTGGCAGTTTGCTCCATGGGTGTTGTGTAAACACTTGGTGCATTCCCCGGTGACATTGTTACAGGACTCTGGGTCTGTCAAATCAATGTTGTTATTGCAGGGACATGGTGCACAGTCAAGCCCACGGCTGCTTCGGTTTCTGTAGAACCCGCTAGGACACTCATCACACTGATTGCCTGTCAGAGAGAAAGGTAAAAATATTGCTGGCTGATGGGAATTCAAGTGAAACATGTAATTTCCAATAATTCTGTTAAAAGATTCAGGCTGTGTGTTCAAATGCACATTTACAATGGTAAATATCAACCTGTTTGAGACTGTTACCCTTTAATCCTTTAAAGTACATCTTCCACACTGAAATCTGATGGCAATGCACTCTCCTCATCCCAGGTTGTTTCAGCCAAGGAAGTCCTTTCAGTAGGAGTAAATAGATGCCTCACATAACACCTCCAAACATCTTTTTCCAGCTAAGGCCATTCAATGGCATCAGTCAGGATTGGTCATACTGACAGGATTTTCATTGGCCCTTCACTCCCACAGCAGCACTGGAGGGTGGGGGCTGCCCAGGAGCTCATGTGAGCTGTAGGGTGCTCTATTCTTCCTTGCTAGCATTGCCACTACTACTGCAAGCCATGCCTATGCTCGCCCTGATTGCGGTGCTACCTCTCTGCATCTCAGAGACCTTTCTGGACAGGCTGGTGTTCCTGAAACCGCATCCACTGGCTCATCCTCAACCAAGTACTCTGTTCCTTCGCTGTGGTACTCGGGACCAGAGCCTTTCACAATCTGAGAAAGTGAGCTCTCTGCTCCAGAGGTGACCAAGAACCTTGCTGGAAAGGAGCAGGAGGAAGAAAGTCCAGCACTGAGGATTGTAGTGGTTCCTGAGGACAGAAGTCCCCTGGCTGAGTACCAACAAGGATCATTTTGGCCCTATAGCAATTACTAAAGCAAAACTGCTCTTGACTTGTAAAGGAACCTTGCCTACATAAAGATGCATTGGTTTAGTTTTTGGCAGTGCTTCCCATTAGCATCTGCTTCCATCATGGGAGATCTTTCTAATGGCCAGGGAATGGGAAATACCTTCAGCTTTTACTTTAGGAATTCGAGATAAGTCAACAGAATCTTAGGAAGCGAGGCATGAGTTTGCTGCAAATATATCTGCATTGGAGACAGCTGAGAGTAGAAACCTCGTTTCTAAAGTGACCATTTGAACTGTGAAACAGTCAGTTTTGGGCATAACGTCAAAGACAGATTCCTCTATATGGAGAAAGATTTTCTCTGATTAGGAAATCTTATCAGATCTTTTTGATGCCCTGTTCTTTCCAATTTGGGCTTTCAACACTTCTTTTTCATAGGTAATGAGCAACTGAAGTTCTCCCCCCTCTCCCCACCTGACTACTGTAGTACACCTGGAAAGAAAGATGTTGCCAGAGAGTGCCGTCAGATTAATTAATGACTTCATGCTGTCCACTTAGGTGAATCCCTTTCTCAAACACTAGTTGCACGATTCCTATTCTTCCTAGTCAGGACTTCCCTATGTAATTTCAGTAAATTTGAGTGTTAACTCTTCTTAGCTATTTTATTACCATTACCTTGCAATTTCTGAACACATGATGGGTGGAGGATGGTAATTTTTCTCTCATATTAATTTTAATAGAATCAAAACCAGTCCTTTTTTTGCTTCATACCTGAATATCCCTCGAGACAATTGCAGACTAGTTGTGCAGACTGGGAGTCCTGGTAACAGGAATGTGCAAAATACCTATTGCTTGTAGGTGCCCCTGGGCACATGCATGGGCGGCAGGGTTCTCCTCCCAGAGGGTTTCCATAATAGCCATCCATGCACCTGTCAAAGCAGTCAACACAAAGTGGTACAAATTGTCAAGTGCTCCTTTCAGTCCGTGCAGGTGAATCGATTTATATCTATATATATATTTAAATTAACATTCCAGGTCATTGTAATGCAATCTCCATTAACTGGTACAGATACATCAGGTTTCAAAGGTGTTCTAAAATGGAAGATCAAGAGTTGCATTCCCAAAGTCTGGAGCAAAAAGAAAAAGACACATACTTTCTTTTCAAGGAATATTTATGAAGAATTTCATCTACTCTGGAACAATTCTAGTCCAAATGATTATGATATTGTATATTACACATGCTCTGCACAGGCAGCTAAAAGCTGCCAGGTAAAAATTCTGTGTATTCATCTATTACCACATATATTTTTCCATTTCCATGCAGACATACACACAGAGAGATTGGCATGATGTTAGAAAGTGCTGGCACAGGCAAAAAAAAGCAATGATTCAATAAGAGCACTCAGAGAATATTGCATATTTCAGGCCTGGGGTAATGGCTGTTTTGAGGTGGTGGTGGGTGTGCTGTTACCCAGACCAGTGGAGGGGCTTTCAGGGCTCCCAGGGGGCTCAGCCACCTGCCCACCATCATGGCCTCCGCCTCTGTGTCCCAACCCCCTGTGGTCCTGCAGCTGTGGCAACGCAGCAGCTTTTGAAACATCCTCAGTCTTTGATCTGCTTTACTATGGCAAATGGGAACACAGTTCTCCATGTGTATACAAGCCAGGCTAGAAGACTTGGCTCTTTGATTATCCTCGCCCTGGGGTCCGGAGCTCCTGCAGAGGCATGGGGCAACAACTATTTCAGTTTCCCGTTTTAAATCTATTTGCCACCTACAAGCACAATAGCCAAAGGCTGTATTGTCTAAAAGCACTGCAAGAAAAGCTCAATAGGTTTCACGGGGAAATCCTCTTAAATGTGAATGGCAAGGTATGGTCCATCCAAACTAAACTAAATCAATTTAATTTTGATGTTCATGTTGAGCTCTGATACTGCTGACAGCATCCAGAGTAAAAAAGAGGAGCACCATTCTGAATGAAGCTGGAACACATGGGAAGAGTCGTTTGCTGGTCATATGGAATTAATATAACCAGCAAACAAGGCATGTTTATTTAAGCTCCTCAGAGATAACTGCAGGTATTAAAATGAGTGTTAACCTCTTGGCTGACCTCGTGCTGAATTTTAAATTTGAAAGCCGTCAGGAGTCAGTGTATCTCATACACAGTGCTTTGCACCTGTCTCCAAGCACATGGTGCCATGTGGCACCCACCTCTCAAATGCCTTCTTTCAGGGAGCCCTCTGCAATGCTGTGTGCGTGGAATGCCTGCAGTCCACCCATAGGCATTGCATGCACAGTCCCACATGCATTTGCCAAACAAACACGTACCCGATTTCAGCAGCTAGGCCTGGTTTAATCCTGGTTTAGGTTTGCATTTCCTGTTAAGGTCATTGATGCATTTGTAGGACCCCAGCTACAGAGGCATTTTAGAGAGCACCAGCGTTTGGGTGAGCTCTGCAGCACTGCCCATCAAGTTACCTTTCACAGCGGCTTCCAGCTGTAAACCCACGGCAGTCCAGGCACACTCCGGTCAGAGGGTCGCAAAGCTCAGTGTAGCCATTACAAGAGCAAGGACGGCAGTGGGGAAATCCAAAATACCCAGGCAGACATCGGCTGCAGTGCTGACCTCCCACCTCCCGGCGGCAGGAGCACTGCCCCGTCACCTGGTCACACAGCGTGCTCAGCGAGCCTTGCGGGTGGCACTCACATGCTGGAAAACACCAGAGGCAAAGCTGTGTCCTGAATGTATTCCCACCAACCCTTCTCATCACTGACACTGCTCAAAGGCAGTCAAGCAGCAGGGACGGAAAATTTGCGGAAGAATTTTTTACGTTTTTTCACACAAAATCCTGGATTCAAAGCCCCAAAAAGTTGGGGTGTGCATGAAGAGCCAGATAGTGGTGCTGGTGCTGGCTGCCAAGTACTCACCATAGCAGCCATGGAAGCCAAAGCCATAGCTGCCCGCAGAGCAGGTGTCACAGCAGCGTCCCACAACGTTGGCTTTGCACTGACACTGCCCCCCCAGTTTACTGCAGTTGGCATTCAGTGACCCCTGGGGATTACACTTACATGCTGCCAAGGGGAAAGAAAACCAAAAGAGGTTTGGTTATCAAGGAGTGTGACTGCTTTCATCAACTTGCAGGTTTCATACTTTAAAATAGGAAGCAAAGGGCTTAATTATTCTTATCAGGGGTTCACTAACCACTGATGGCTATGGCTTGGATTGTTTGATGGTGTAGCATTAATAGTGGTGGTATATCAGGTACCAGTACAAGTCTTGGTGTTGCAGTTGCCACATTCAAGGCACTGCCTTCAGCACATATTTGGGATAGGTCAAAAAAGTGTAGCTAAATGTAAATCCAAAACACAGATATCCTGAAGTCTAGAAGGGGTTAATATAAATCTTTGTCTAGCTGCAGCACTGGGCATGACCTGCAGGCTGTACTCAGTCTGCATCTATGTAGCATTTGTTTCTTTGAGGACATCTTGGACTAACTGGTTGAGCAAAGATGCTCTGCTCACTTACAGAGGATGTTTGTCCAGGATGCTCTAGAAAGCATTAGAAAACTAAAGTGCCATGTTTCATTTGGAGAATCCCACCACTTTGGGGATTGGGCTAATGAAGAGTTAGTATAGCCCAAACCTAAATAAGGGAGGTCTGTGTCTGCACAGCCATGACCTCACCACCTGATATGTGATGTGAGTGAGGCAGGCATTGGTCCTTCTAAAACTGCCCAAACTAAGCAGATGATATCACTTTGGCAGCATTGCTGCAAGGCTTCCTGAAAGGCACTGGCCACCAAAGTTGTTCAGAAAGGCCCTTCCTGTTACTGGAAGTGCAGAAAAGTTCCATTGTTCTGAGCCCAAGAGCTAGGAGGTTTCTTGAGCCACCAAGCCCAGCTGCCCTTTCTATTGGGGGTCCTGGGGGCTGCTGGGGAGCTTCAAATCCCACCTGCCACTGCCCTCTTGCTGGAACACCACCAGGATTTTCTTGGTGAATCTGTTCCAGTACATCAGCTCATGTGCCATCATACCAAGGCATCCAGTTGTCCTACAGCATCCAGGGAGAGGACTTAAAACCTTCCCTGTCATTTTACAGTAGCCAGAAAAGTAGGAAAGTTACTGCCTTGGCTGTATGGTAGAGCTGCATCTGATTCAAAATGCTCTTCAGAAAACACACAAGCACTGTCACACTGCTCCATGAAGCTCATCGGCTGTAATGAATTCCAAGAATCATGCCACCAAAAGCTGTTTGCAGCCCACTCAGGGTTCAGTGGGATGTATCCTGTATGTCCATACATACCACATGCTGATCAGCTTCACTTACCTTCACCACCATGGGCTGGGAGCTCTCCAGTCAACATATCCTACAAACTCAAGGGAAAACGAGCAACTCTCCAAAAGAGCTGCGTGTGCAGCCTGGTCCTTACCGACGGCACCGTGGTGAATACGGGCTGACATGCTCGCTATGAGCCGCGCACACACTTCAGGCAGGACGTGAGGTCCAACTTCAGATGCAATTTCAATGCAGTGATACTTCTGGTACTCATCTAAATCCTTTTCACTGCATAAGTTCTCCACAGATCCGATTCTGGGAATAAGTCCAAGCTTTGGCATTAAGAGGGAAAAGAAGATATTTTTGCTTAGATATATTGAAAACTAGAATTTCCCACATTCTCTTAAAGTGTTTTTCATTGCAAGGAAAGAGGGCCAGAGCACTGTGTTTCCAGATCTGCTTTTGTGCCATTCTGTCATCAAAATTCACATTTATTCTGAAGGTCTAGACATTCCCCAAGTTCTTCAAATAAAACAGGCTGTGTGTGAAAAAATAAAATTATAATAACACTTCAGATACATGCTCAGAACTGGTTTTACATCTAAGAGGGACTGTGTTAATAACTGCAGAAGCAGTATCTGGCCAAACCTTTTAGTATTACTGTGATAGAGAAAAATAAGCTGAAGGTTCTATGTCCAATTATGGCCAGCTCTTGTCAGATCCAGTTCTACAAAAGTAATTAGAGAAACAGACCTAAAAATATTCTCAAGAGAAGGACCCAAGACTAATACCCAGTTCCTGACTTGGTGGAAACTTGGGAAATATCTGGACCTGATTCTCAGGAAATACACAATTAATTTTACTTTTCCAATGTCATCTTTAAAAATAGCCACAATCCAGACAAATTAGAGACATTTAAAAAAACCTAAGTGATGAAGAACTACAGAAATTTATATCCCCAACCACAGCATCTTGTCAGCATATGTGGTGTGTGTTCATAAAAAATGAGCAACAGATAGAGATACATACTCTGACTATCAACATATGCAGAAGTATGACTTGATGAACTATTATGGTACTGCTCCATGAAAATTAAACCAGATACAATTCTGTCTTTCCATGCAAAAACAAGCAAACACAGTGCCAAGGGAGGTTAGCAGAGGCTGAATTTCTACTAAAACACACTGTGAATGATTTAAAAATATTTTTAATAAGTCTGTGTAAAAAAAAATTACAGTGGTATAAGTACAACCTCAAGGGACTTATGACAGAACTACTCACTGAGTCAATCAAGATGTATGATTTTGCCTTTGTGTCAGAGGCAGAGACCTGAGAAAAATACACATCCACAGAATACTCTGTTGCCGGCTCCAGGCAGACTGGAGTTTGCAGAATTGCAATCCTGTTTAGCAGAAATGAAGCACAATTATAGCCAGGAGTCAGGACAATGCAAGTCTATGAGATGTTGTGAGCATTCCCTTCCCTCTGTGCCTGCATCCTAATGCCTGTATCCTGGAGCAAGCCCTGCTGCTGTGAGGGGCACAGCCAGCCTCATGCTTGCAGGCTTTGGAAAGCTGTGTGACTTCTGCCAGATATTTCACCAAGTGCAAATTAAACCTGGAGAGACTAAACTGAAAATGGTAGGTTTTACTAGTTCAAGCAAAGTGGTTTACAACTCACTGTTCATATTCATCCTTTCCTATCCCTGTTTAAACAAGACCTTGGTCATGTGCTCTCTATTCTTCAAGCTGAAAAGCAGGTTTTTAAAAACTGTGTCATGTATAGTCATTATTTCCTTTCTATACAGAAATAGCTGCAGTTGGATCTTCACTAAAGCACTGTGTAACCTGAGCAGGATCTCAGGATGCTCTCTGGGGTTGGGCAAACCTTTGCCAGACTAAGGGCTGGGGCATCAGTCTCTTCCTTAGAGCCTACGTGGTACTGTGGTGTGACAGCAACAGAAAAGGCCACACAAGTGTTTCTGATATTCCCACTTCCCACACATTTGTTGCTCTGCAGTGCTTCAGTAAATGATTTGTACATAGAAAATCTACACACAAAAGGACAGGAACAGTCAGACCTCTTTGTAGCTGGGAGAGGCAATGCATGTGGCTCCTGTGAAAGGCCTTTGTTTTTGCAGCGTTGACCTGACAAGATACCAGTAGGCTGGATGGCAACACTGGCAAGCCAGTCTTCCAAGGACTATAAAAAAAAGACAAAAATTATGGTAAATTTTTGTGTCTGAAAAACCTTGTTTCTCTTTGCCAGGGTTAATGAAAGCCATCTGAATGTTGGCACACTGCAGTGTCGTAACAGATCTTTCTCTTTATTCTTTACAACACTAAAAAACAATGTTATTTGCCAAAAATGCATTGTATTTGTAATGGCTAATTGAAAAGCAGAGACGGAAATGGGGCCTCAGCTGGTTCAAATGGAAGCAGCTCTGTTAAAATCATTGGAGTTGTTTCCTTTCTTAGCACAGTGTTATTCTGGAGATACCCTTCATTAGCTGCCTCCTCACGTATCTCATGGTTGAGCTTCTCCAAGGAAGCTTTGGGCAGGGCTCTCCCCATGTGGGTGTGCCCTTCCAGCCTGCGCAGTGGATGTTTTAGGTGAGGCACAGCGTGCGCAGAACTGGCCCCACCGTTTAA
>JAOXXN010000265.1:13235210-13256130 GCA_026770055.1 Myrmophylax atrothorax
GACTCCTGTTGTGGTCTGGCCACCATTGTTTATTGTTTACACAGGGTTACTGGTTACTTGTATGATTTCAGTGCCCCAAAGGATTATAGCTTCCCAGGCATTGTGTGTTACAGCTGGGGAAAAACATTGGAGTCTTGGGACAGAACTGGGCCCTAAATTTGGAAAAGTCTCCATGCAGGTTAGTGTGCCTGATGCGCAGCAGAGAATATGGCTCCACCAAAGTAAGCTCTAGCTGAATATCTGTTACAGATCTTAATACATTATTCTTGTATATGCCACATTACTTATTATTGTGGAAATAAAGAATTTAGCCTTGTCTGAGTTCTTTCACTCATGTGAAAGACCCTGTGCATCAATGAATGATCTTTTCTGCATTAGGTGTTTTTTTCCCCTATGTTTTTTTTGTTGGTTGTGGAGGGTTTTTTTGGTTTAGGTTTTGTTTTGTTTTTGTTTTTTTTTTAAGAAGAATATGAAACAGTTCTACTTGTAAGGTAACACAGCACCTATTTTCTGGATGAGGCATGGAAAAGTCTCCCTCCCAGAATCCTGGCCATCCCATTAGGCATTGGACTGGGATTGTGCTACATCCACTCCCAGCTATTAAAACAGAAAATATCATGTTTGAGTTACGTTTGCAAGAATTATCTTCTGTCCCTTCAGCTGGCCTCCAGGGAGCATCATTGTAGAAATCTTTACATCTTTCACAAGACAACCCTTCAGTGTTATGGTGGCAGATACATCTCCCATGGACCTGCAACACAGTGAGAATGAAGAGAGGAGGAAAGAGGAGAGGAGAGATCTGCTCAAGGTATACCAGCAAGATCAGAAAAATTCAAAGCTCTTTGGCTCCCTCAGCTGACACAATTCTCAATTATTTGAGTAAAAGGTCTGGAGAATACCTGCAAAATTTAACCAAATAGTTTTAAAGCCACTGAGCAACACTTAGAGGAAAAATACTTATAGGGATACCAAAGGAGACTTTAACCTTTTACATTCTCTCTCTCTTTGCCTACATCTTCATATTGAGCCATATTTTCCAGGAGAAAAAAACTCTTGTTCTCAGAGGGAAAGAATTTGCAATCACATGCCTGGAATTTTTAATAATCCATTTTTCATGGGTTAGCTTTGTATTATCAGCTATTCTTTGTGCCAATGCCTTCTTTCCCACTGCAGAGTCCCCAAGCCCAGCTGGAGCATGGAATGCACCCAACAAGTGGCCATTCAAGCCTGCACACACCATAGGCTACTTACTGCATTACATTTGCACCATTACAGCTCTGGTATTTTGCTGCTATTATCAACATGTCTTGTCGTAGTTGCTTTTGAAACACCACCCTAGTGCCAAAATAAGAGACAGCTTCTGTGCATTCCAAACCAGGGCTTTAAAGGAAGAATCTGCATTGAAACATTAAACAATTTGCAGTTGCAAGTGGTCAATCCAAACATTATCAGAAATCTTTTCTCTCCCTCCCTGCATCTCTTCCTTCTCATAAAATACCAGGTAGGGACTGCCCTTTTTGGAGAGACCACTGATGACGCACCATCCCAGACTGATGGAAAACATCTCCCCGCAGATTCTGCATGGAATCACACTGGCTGGCGTGGCCATGGCAAAAGCAGCTGCCCCGCACAACCATTTCATAGATGGCATAGTAGTACTTCTCAAGGGGATCACTGTGCCTTCTTCCAAGCAGAGCATCCCCAAGCGTGTGGAGTTTAGTAAAATTGATCCTTAGGTTTGTCAACGTAATGAGCTCTGGAAGGAAAGAGAGATCAAGAGCCCAAGCTCACTCTAAAATGAACAGTATGAAATGTTCAGCTTGGATCAGTCGTTCAGGAATTCTGCCACAGTAAAGAAGTAAAGGAAATGATCTGGTATTGGCCAAGACCAGTAATGTGTACAGTGCCAGACAGCTGGGTAAGCAATAGCACCCTCCTTGGTATGACTGTGCATTTTCCCAGCCACTGACTTCATGGGTTCATGTACAGCTCTGGGATTGCTCCCAAAAAGCAGTGAGGATTGGGCCTGATTCCAGAAGGAAAGACACTTTAGCTACATGGATCAGCTTTGTAGAGCTTTACCATTTGCCCTCCAGAGCTGAAGAACAAGACTGCCCCCATTTTATTTATTAATACAATGTCACCCTGATATCTCTAGGTACCTAGTTTACAACATCACTGACTTACACCAGCTGAGCTGTTGACCCTTTCAGTGTACAAAGCAAACAATACCAGGAAAATATCTCTGGAGAAAACATGTAGTGTCCATACCTTGAATATGGGGCACATATGGATTTTCTATTTCAAAGCTGGGATCCAAAGCTTTTAAAACAACCTGCAAAACAAATAGATGCAGCTGTAGAGACAGGATGAGCATCCACCAAAAAGATCAAACGACAGGCCTCTGCCTTTACCAGATACGGACAAGAGACCTTCACCTCCAGTAAGAGTCACATATGATCTGAACTCATACAAACACAGACACTTGGCAATACCTCGCCTTCAGTGGAGGGCTCAATGTCTGAATATCTTGAATCACAAATGATGTCTCCCACACTTTTTGCTGGACCAGAGGAGATGTTGGGAAAAGAAGTTGCACAATCATGTGCAAAATATCTAAACACTTTCCAGGTTTGACCAAAATCAGTAGAGCGCTCAACCAGCATTGCTGCAGGCCGAAATGTCTGCAAGAAACATTTCAAGAATTTCTTAAGCAGGTATTGATAAAACATCTCAGGGGTTATTATGCTGATATTCTTCTTTGGTGGTTGCTATAATTCTGTGTTTGGGATCTTTTAGGCTCATAACATGACTACTGTGCTGGTTACATGATCCTTTGAAAAAGCCAGATTATTCATTAGAACCTCTCTCTAGCAAAAGGGAAGGGTAACCTTCCATATAGATACAAGATTACTTTCTAAGTAAGAAAGTTTGCTATAACAATGTAGGAATTTTGTTTAAAAACCCAAAAAATTGTAGCCATCTGGATCATAATGGATATGCACAAGAAGAAAGAGCAACTGCAGTTCAGATATGTCCTACATTTTTAGTATAATTTTGCTATTTATTTTTTCAGCTTTAATGCTCAGGTTTATAGAAAATAGGACCAGAAGGCATATGAATAGGAAACTATTCAGTCTATCCTCCTCCCCTAAGGCAGGATCAGCAATAACTTAACCATACTTGACAGGTGTTTATCTAATCTGATCTTACAACCCTCTAAAGATGGAGCTTTCATTGCCTCTCTAAGCAATTTATTCCTGTGGTTAAGTAATTAGTGTATAACATTACATAAAAGCTCTGGTAAAAGATGTACCTTAAAGGTCAGGATAAGATGGCTGAACTGGAATAAAGTTTCTAGGTCCAATCTAATGCTGACCTGGTCAATGCCTGAAAAGAGAATGAAAATGAGGAGCACAATGCATACATTGAAGGGGTTGGTGAGGCAGTTTTCCCATGGGGAATTTAAAGATGCCTTTTGCAGCTCAGTAGTTAGAGTCCTTAGGGCATCCCCTGTGCACAAACTCGGCGTGTGGCTGGATGGCTGGACTGCTCTCTCTGGGGCAATACCATGTGCTGCCTTCCTGGCACTGTCAGTGGCAATGCTGCAAGTAACTGAGACTGCACATTGTGGTTAAAGGTCTTGTTCAGGTAATTCAGATGGTAAATGATGGTGACGGTGAGGTTCTGGGTTTATGTGTTTTCTATCCAGTCAGGTTTATTTTTTAAAATAAAATATTCAAATTATTTACTTATTTCTGAGGGGAAAAAAGAAATTCAATAACACTGTGAGGGTTCTTCACATTAAACAGAACTGTTAAACCTTTCTATACTGCCAGACCTGAAATTTGTCACAAGCAGAGCTACTACACTAGGCATCTTCCAAAACTGCAAAAAGTATTGAAAAAACCTCCACAATTCACACATTCTCTGTAGAGAGTTACAGGAGCTCAGCCAATATCCCTAATGTTCACATCTGCATGCAGCATCCCAGGGCTCCTGCCGACCAGGCTGTGCATGAGACTTCATCCCAGAAGCAAGATGGGGAGAACTGTTGCCTGATAGCCTAAGTTCCTGTGGAAATAGACACTCAGGAACAATATTAATGGAGAAAGATAGATGGTGTACCTTTATTGAAAGCTTTCAAGGTCCAAACACACACATGCACAGACACACACATGCACACAGACAAGCACCCCTGTGCCCAGGGATGTCAGAGCTTTTGTAACTTCTCCAGCAATTAACATATGAGATATCTATAACCAACCATGACTGTCATTTCCCTCTGTGCCCCACCCATAGGGGTCTTCAGAACTGCCCCTTGGAGAAGTTCCAGAACCTCCAGGCCTTCTTGTGTTTTGTCTTCACGCTATCTACAGGTGGTTTCTCACAAACACCACAGCCTTGGCAGGGCAAGAGAAAGCTCAAGAATCTGTGAGAAAGAGCTTTAGTAACTCACCTAAGATGTGAACAACCTAGGAGAATCCATGTAAGTTATGTAATCCCAAAAATCTACAAAATATACTAAAATCCTTAGGCATCAGAACAAGGAAAGCTGCTCTCATAGCTGGCCCACAGTGCTGCCAAAGTTAGTGACAGATCCTTGCTAAACTTCTTGAAAAAACAAGGTTTATAAATTTTCAGTTGGATACTCAAAACAAAGGTAACATATTACCTTACTTTTTCCATGGCTTAATTTCCAACCAGTCAAATGTTTTTTACATATTCACTGTATGTCAAATAAGATAGATTAAAGAGTATTGCTCCTAGCATAGAGTTTTAGACTATTTTTTAAAAGGGTTATTTGTGTTTTACACATTGTCATTACATTATATCTGCAGAAAAATATATTTCTTGCTACAAATCATATTTCTCTGAAAGCCAGGCACCCTGTGGAAAATATATGGTCTTCATGTATCCCCAGGCATTGCCACAGGTCCTCTGGCCACCTCTTGGAGATATTGTGCTTTAAAGCCTGTCCATAGAAAAACAGACTTTTTGAAATCCTATACTGTTAAACACAAATGAGTTTTAATCACTCATTGAATCAAGGAACAGGTGTGGTTTTGTTTCATCTCTTCATGAAAGCAATATGGTGAATGCCAGTTACACAAAGAAATCTCATGGCAACATTTTGAAGTAATATTTTCTCAAAGAAACTTACCATTTTCTGACTGCCACCACTTCTGTTTCCTATCAGGCTCAAACGTTGTGATAACATTTTCAATCATGTGACTGTTGTGCTGGGTATAGGGATTATATGGGTATCTGGAATCACAGAGAAAGCACTTCTGTTCAGCCTAGAAAACAAAATGAGCAGAATAAAAGATTAATTTTGTCTCTTCACTAAAAATCAGGTGGATGTACACATATTTATGCCACTGAATGACTGGAATCTGTCATATTGCTTTGGGTGCCTGTGCTTTTAATCACTCAAGTGTTCATATATAAGGGATGAGCCCAACAAAATCATCACATACACAAAGTATGCACAAAGTAAGTGTTGGTCTTTGTCTGCCATAGGTACTCCATAAAAATTACACTTTTGCAGTTGTGAAGAAGGTATCTCACTCAGTAGGAGCAGGTACAAGGCAAGTAGCTGATCTGGGCTGACACCACCACCCTGACCACTGTCAGTACATTTTGTAGGTATAGAGAAACTGCAGAAATTTAAAACCAATGCAAAGGAGGAAAATCTGGATGTCAACAGTTTAAAAGGTTCTTGTTTGAAAATGTTACAAGGAGAAAATGAAGGCAGCAATGATTAGCAAATATCTCAGTTCTGAGCGAGAGGCTTTTGTCTGCAAAAGGGATTTGATAATATGGGTAAGGAGCTACTATTCAAGGTGATAAGTGGGGGATTGAGTGGGACATTAAGGAGAGGTGACAAGGGTGATATGTTGGGCTGGGAGATGACCCGTGCTGAGCCATGTGGACAGCCTGAACACCACAGGATCACAGCTGGCATGGCCCCAAGGAAGTAGGGTGAAGAGGGGTCAATATGGTACACAGTCTGACTCCGTGAGATTTGGGCAAAGCTTGAGTGCGAGGACTCAAGGATAAGCCACAGCAGAAGATGATGCCCAAGCTGTGTGCCTGGCTGGCAGGGCTGGTGGCAGGAAGAAGAGTGGATGACACTGCATCCCAGAGGGAGATGAAGGAGGAGGGTTCAGTGCCCACGACTGGGAGGGTGGAAGGGATGCTCCTGAAAACAGAAAGTGGAAGCCAGTGGCAGGAGCTGGGTTCGAAACAACCCAGAAGAGGATGGATAGAGAGGCATTCCACTTGGCATGCTCAAGATCCAAAGAGAAGTATTGGGAATGGTTGGTACATCTTTGTATTATTAAATCACTTGGAAATTATTCACATTTAAATAAATTAATAGCTAGCTATAGATTTGCAAGTATGGTATAATTCATGTGTTTTAAACATTATTATAAATATTCAGTCATTCTATAACACACTTGACAAGTATATGTATATCCAATTTAGAAGATGTGAGAGAAATACAAAAAATACCATCATCTCATTTCACAAAGCTCTGGTAGGAAAGCACTTGGCAGGACTGCCTTTGCTCTTGGTTGGTATAGACACATACAATATGATAGTTGGTTAACTTATGTTTAAGGTTGCTCCATAAAAATCTGCTCCAAAGGACTAGCACGTATGTCCATACCAAACATGTCTGTTAGGTCTCATTTGCCTCTCAAGTGCCAGTTTTTTACTCTCCTCAATGCTGAGTCCCCTTTTTTATCCTTTCAAAACATGTGTAAGTAGTAAATCCAATCACAGAGCTAAAAAACACTCAACCTACATTTATAAACAAAAAGACCTATTAAAGACAGAAAATTATTTGCAGTGCTTCTTTTCAAACACAAAGCAGTTGAATTCTGTTTTTTTTCCATACGAATTTTCAATAAGACATCCCAACTGAGTCCTGGCTCTTGATAGCTTGCCATGTTGACTAATATCCACTTTCACAAGTCGGGTTTGCTCTTGTCATGATGCTGGACACAGGCCATCAAGAGGGGAACTGGGGGAGGAAGAACTTTGCATTACAAGATGAGTGATGCAAAGCTTCCTGGCCTGCCTCCAGCAAAGCATTCAGAATGTGCTGGTGAGAAAGCGAATTGAGTCAAGTGGGAGTCTGATACACTATAAGTGACACACACATTTAAGGCAAGCTGATGGAATGGAACACACTGCCAGAGCATAAGTCTCTCTCTTTTGAGCTCTTCAAAGCAGATTTGTAGTTTTCACCCTCTTCAGGAGCCAGCCACCAGGGGTCAAGATATGTTGAAGCAGCATTAAATCACAGGGATTATTGCTGAACAGCTGCTTCTTTTCATGAGTCTGTATTTACATAATTCAAAGGATGAGTACAGGCAAGTGAAAATATTAATTTCTTATCGCTCTTTTATCTCCTCCTAAAAAGCAAGAATAAAAGGCAATCATCCAGCTGAAGGGCTAGAAAGATGATTCAGGCTATTTCAGCAAAGGAAAGAGGTATTTATGTGTTGCAGAAACCTGTGGTTACAACGTGCAACCTGGAGCGGTGCCGGTGCCATCTCTGCAAATGTGTCACACCACTTAGCCAGAAGGTCATAAACTGTAATTATTTTCAATTGCTCATAAATTAAACTGTATTTTAACTTCCTCTTCAGCCTAAGCTGTTATTTGGTGAAAATATTTCTATTTGTGACAATTTATTAGCTCAGTGGGACCAAGTCCTCCAGGATGCACAGGAGGGGTACTCCCATTTCTGCCTGACAAAGCTCCCATACATTGGTCCCCCCTATCACTGTGGCCAGAGAGTGAGAGGGATCCCTCTCATCAGCCACATCTTGAATCTGCCAACCACCCACGTGGCCAAAGACTGGACTACAGCATTAGGTCTTCCCTTTTCAGAGACAGCTTTCTGCTTTCAGAAACACTGGTCTCATTTCAGGTCAAAAGATATGAGAAGATATGGTGTGAGTCTCTTAACAGGCTGCCTCAGGTTTCAACACTGTATGGACACGTCCTGCAGTGAAGGGCCACCAATGCAGCACCTGCAGCCTGTGGGACCTGACTCTTCCAGCACTCACACACATGCAAACCATGGTCCTCACTTCTGAAGTATGAGTGGGAAGAGGACTTGCAGAGCAAAGCTCCTTCAGAAATCCCTGTGCTCAATGTCTGTGCATCTCAGGGATGTTTCTCCCTGTTGCAAAGCTACACATCACCACAGAGGCTGTTTGCTGCCAAACCCTCCATATGTGCTGCAGCATGGCACAGCCTTCCATCAGACTGTCTGATGATTCAGACAACTCCCACAGAAATTTCTTAGTCTGGGCAAATTCCCCTTACAGATGAGAATACAGTTAGTAAGCAGAGTTAGCTAATTAAAAAAGAAGGAGCAAACCAACCTCTAGGTAGCCTATAATGCAGTACTTTTGAGGGCTGTTTATCCCACAGGTTGACGAGGCTGTCAGCTGCTTGCTGCGACCCTGGAGGAGGTCCCCAAGAGCTGGGTGGCAGGGCCCAGCATCACAGTCATGCTGGGCATGCTGGGGTCTTATCAACACTGAGCACAAAAGATCAAAGAGAGATTAAACTGTTTCAAATACCCAGCAGTATTCTCTAGACAAAATCAGTAAAATCCCAACACCAGCAGAAAACTAAATTATCCTTTGCCTGAACTCCTTTTGTCCTTAGTAACACCTTTTTTGAAGAACTTTGGTAATGAACACACCTGCTGCAAAATAATCATAACAAAATATAGCTAACATATTGCAAATCTATTATAAAACTTAAATTTTCAGCATATTATTTTTCAGTAAAAATGCCAATCTGCCATGAACAAAAATGTTTTATGTTTCCTACCCTGGCATACCTATTGATAGCACTCTTACAGCAGAATCATAAGCATTTCAATTGACTCTGTGAGCAGAGTCAGATTTGGATTAATTCTGCTGATTTCTGTTGATTTCCAAGTGATGGATATCAGTGGATCTGAGACCAAGGGTGACATCAGGGGTCCCTCATATTTTCTGTTAATTTGCAACAAATCCCTAGTCCAGTGCCAGAACCCTCAGTTCAGACCCCATTGAATTGTCATTAATAACTAAACAGAGTAATTCTGAATTCTCTAAATAATTTCAGAATTTTTTCATTTATTTTGTCTGAAACAACTTTAAATATTTCCCCCATTATATTAAAACTTCCCTTACAGGGCTTGTCCTTTTAAACAAGTTCTGTCCTGAAACCCTGAACAGGAATGGGTACCTTGGAGGCTTTATCTGTTCAGCTTTACTTGGCTCAACTTGTTATGAAAGGAGCAGTTAACACCAACAATTGATACCTGAATATCCCACAGAACACTAGAAATGGTAATGCAATTACAACAGTAAAAATATAGCCAGATTTGACAGCCAGATTTCAGTCTATGGCTCAGGCTATAGTTCAGATGATGAGATGCTTGACTCTTTAGGTGTAAAGCAATGCCTGTGTTTGGTAAGCCAGCTCTCTTTATTTATACAGATCCACACACATTATTCATTAGTAGATATTGATTGCTCCTCTTGGGACCTGATTCAGACTCAATTACAACATGTAACTTTTCTTTGTATTTAAAGCTTTCATATTGCTCGTGGGTCCTTGGTAGGAGAGTGAGGAATAAGGACTCACTGCCATGTTTCTTAATAGTGTTTTCTTAAAAGAAGCACTCTAGCAAAATCTTGGAGAGATACATAATCATGTGATAATATTTCAAAATTGGCCTGAGTAACTGTAGCATCTGTACTTACCGAGGTGTATCAGGATGGCCAGCCCCAGCCTCATGCCTCTCTGTGAAACTCAAACTGGCACCACTGCAAGAGAAGAACTGGTGGGTCATTTGGTGCTCTGCCTCACCAGGGCACCCCTTGCACACAGGGATACCCAGACCCAGCCCTTACTGAAGTGACAGAGCCATAATAAAAATACAGAGACTAAAAGAAACCCCTGGCTTTGATTTAGTTCTAGATGAAGATCTCTCATGTTGGAAATTTTGGCACTGAAACTGTGATGAAAGGGAGGGACACCTCATAAAAGCTTTTGGAGAAGACTGTGAAAACATTCATACTTACTGTAAAATAAAACCAGGATGCTATCAGCTAAAATAATGTAATACTCAAATACAAGCGACTTAATCCTAACTAGATTCAGCAGGGCTGTTTGCAGAGATCTCATTCTTTCTCTGGAGGTTCTTGTTTCTTTTCATTAACTTAAAACAAAGACACAGGTCCTAATGAAGACACTACTGAGAAATGCTTGATGGCACGTTCTATGAGTTTTTGTCAGAGACAAGATACAACTGTATCTTAAAGTGGTGAAGAAAATCGGGTTATGGCAGTATCAATGCAAAAGACTTACATAGGGGAACCTCAGCATGAACCCAAGGGAGGTTCATTGTGGTCTTGTGGCATCCTTCCTCTTCCTACTTACCTGGAGAAAAGTGGGACTTGTCAACATAAAACCTCTATTGGAAGAACAAAAAGCAACCATCGGTATAAAAAAACAACTCAACATCCTCCCACCAAGTAGACTCCCAAACCAAACCCACCCCCATCTTTGCACCTTCCACCTCTTTCTCCATCTGTAGGCACCAGTGTACCCTGAAGCAGCTCTGGCTGCTGAGGCATCCCTGTAGGAACATGCCCAAAGTGCCACTTCACAGCTCTGTTCTTGTTCATCATTTTCATATCACTGTGGCTGTGATGAATGAGCTAAGATGCAATATCCCACCAAAGTAGGAATAACATAAGCAAAGGCAATTTCAGATGTTGCTGGCTCCATGTGGGCTTGGTTCACACAGCTCTATACAGCACACAACAGCCATACCTAGATGAGTACTTTAGCAACCACAGGGAGGGAAAGCTATCAAGGATCACCAGGCTTTTATGATGATTCAGCTACTCTCACCTGCCACACCTGCAGACAGCCTGGCATCTGACAGGTAAATGATGCTAGTGAGCACCCATCCAGCTGTGCCTGGCTCCCTAGCTACAGAGAGAGCTAGCCCTGGATCCACTGTCTGAGCCAAAATTGAACGTTTTCACACTGTGTTGGGCTTCAAGTTTATACGCTGTCAGAATAATAGACAGAGATGATTTAAACTGCAACCACTGTGACAGCACTGTAGTGAAATACAGGTATCCAAGGGAAGAGTGATCTTGGCAGTTAGACATCCCAATTCCTACCCTAGCACCATGATATTCAATACCAAGGATATTCTTTAAACATGACTCCTTTTAACAGAGAAACAAGGATGAGCAACCCCCCAACATACTTTAATTCCATGCTTAGGAGGAAAATTAAATACTGTAGAGGTCTTACCTGGGTTCCAGGCAGCCAAGTGTCGCAGCTGGAAATGAGCACAACTCACTGAGGGAAGCAAGCAAAGAAAGGCAAACCTTTGCGCTTCAGCTGGAGGAGAGAACGTGTCCCCCGAGGCACCAGGGTGTAGGTGAGAATGAGACCCAGCCTGCAACCTGTCAAAAGCTTGATTTGTGAACTCCTTCTGCTTCTGGCATCAGCAAATATGTTCACTGAAAGACAATTGTGACAGGTTAAGTTCATGGCAGAAAAAGTTCATGCAGCTGAAAACAGAAGGCTGGGATTCTTAAAGTGCTGGCAAACAACACTTTAGCTGTTGTTTAATTAAGCATCTATATAGTTGGTCTGGTTTGAAAGTACACATCAAAGTTTTTACAGCTACTCAGCATAAGAAGTCTAGTGGCACTGGTTTATCTGAACACAGGCTAGAAAGGATGGCCCAACACAGCAGGGCTGTGAATGGTCTGGAAGGGCTGATTTGGGGTTCTGAGGTGACTGTAAACTTGCCTACCAGACAGCTGTGATCTCACCTATGTGGAATATCGAGCCAACATCGAATTAGTTCAAGCTCTGGATCATTGCTGTGAGCACTACATTTTTCTCAATTTAAAGCTAAAGACAACATGGCAACTTAAGTCCCAGCTCTGCATTTCAGTACAAGCTTTGCCCGTAAGCGTCCCTGGCAGCAAGCACAGGGCAGGCTGCTGTGTGGGTTATGGCATGGTTGTGGGAAATGCAGTGACGAAGCAGCTCCCAAATGGTGTTCACCAACTCATACATGGAACTGGCTACTGTTTTTTGGTGTCTTTGTTGAAAGCTGTGGCACTGTGATTCCAGTTTCCGAAATTGCAGGTTGTCTTGATGCACATTGATTGTTGTGATATATTTGTTAATCAGTTCTCCTCCAACTGCTTGTAAGGCTTAATTCATGATAGTCTATCAAGTGTCATCACATAAACAGAAGGTTTTCTATATGTGCAAAATATGATTTATAAATTAATCATTGCTTTTCTTTTGGTAGTTCCTACTCTTTTGGAAAAAAAAGTTATGTGTTCTTTAATCCTATTGCAATGCTCAGTGCTAAGTGTCCTCTGCCATTACTATGATTGTTCACTCTAGCAGAAATAATTCTGATACTTAATTTTTTTGAAATTATTTTCCTCAAATGCATGTGGTAATTACTTGTGAGAGACTTTTTTTTCAGTTTAATTTAATATGCATTTGGTTTCCACTCATGCATAATTAATTATTTTACAGATGGTTTATATGTAGTGGGTTACAGTATTAAGAAATCAAAGACTAAATGATATATTAAGATATTAATTTTACTTTTTATGTGTAAGCAGTATGTCAAATGCTGCCTGAAAGAGTGACATACAACTGAAGAAACTATGCTTATTATGATGCTACTAAATTATAAAATGGTTGACATTTTATTAGCATATATGGTAGGGAATTCAGAATTTGTTATAGAGAAGTTATGTGAGAAGTAAATATGAAGGAAGATTTATTTGCAGAATATAGCCAGTCCTGTGTTCTGATTTATGTAGGACCCCAAGCAAGAAGAAGTTTTTAAACTGCTTGAGGCAGGGATTAAGAAACTTCTTTCTTGCTTCTTTAATCTCTTCACTGGTAAAGGATCTGGATTTATAATGCATCACTCGTCCCATGCTGGCTGGAGGGTAGATAGCACTGGTGTGTGATTTTTCAAGTCATCACAGGTCCAAAGGTTGTAATTTCTTAGGCCCAAGGCATATCCGCAATGCACACAAAGGACAGGAATTGCTAGCACAGCAACATATATTCCCTTCACAGACACCAACCCACAGAGAAGGAAGAGGGCAGGAGTAGAGACACCACTTTAAATTTTCAATAAGAAATAAAATTATTTCAGCCTAGGATTACCCTTGCCATGTGAAAAGTAAGTATTTAATCTAAATTAATCACCTGAGCTTCATGTCAATGGAGAAAACAGGCATCCCTACAGAGTCCATCCTACCACCTGCTTTAGACACTTAACTTAAAGGGATAAATTCTCTTCTGGAGGTATCAGCTGCTTTCCTTGGGTTAGGGGCAGCCCAGCACCCTAGCTTAGGACAGATGCCTGTGTACTTTAGGCAATTAAAATGTTCTGAGATGAATCCCACCCACAGCCAAAATCTTAAATCAAATCTAATGGTCTGCAAAGCAAAATGATCTTGCTACATTTCTCTCTACCCTCCTTTGTTTCTGTTCTCATTTCTTCAAGCGTATCTTACATTTAAAGTTTACTTTCTCAAAGGCAAAGACTACATTTTTTAGGTTTCTACATACTGGGATAATGTAACACTGCATAATACAAATGGAATAAATCATAAGTTTACAATCAAATAAGTGAAGGTTTTGGGGTTTTTTGATAAATTTGATCAGGAGAGAACTAAGGACAGCAGAGGAATATGCTATGGAGCTCAGGTGTGCTGGGAGAGAGGGGCCACCCTATCCCCCAGCCTCCTCACCTCCACATCTCACTGGCTGGCTGATCCTCCATATCTGGCATCCTGGAGCAAGTGGCTGCTTTTAAATTTAATAATTAATAATTATTTTAAAATAATATATTTCCACAATTCAAAAGGATGTCAAGTCTACTTATAATTTATGAGAAATTTCTTTATTTTATAAGAGTCACAGCAGCCCATGGTGTCCTTCACCTTCTGTGTGCAAGTCAGGTGTTTGAAGTATTTGGTTTTTCCACTGCAAACAAGAAATGCAGTTTCAACTCAAATATGATCTCCCTGGCAGGCACAGCACTGCTGATGGTAGTAATAACTACTAAAGATGAAAAAGATAGAGTGGATTTGTTAAAAACATCAGTGCGATTTTCAAAGTGTTAGTCAAACTACATATATCCAAGATACATTTCATGTTATTTTGTAAGGTCCTGACACTTCCAAGCCAGCAGTATGAGTGGTAGGATAAGAAATCTGTCACATACCTTGTGCAGTCTTATGTTTACTCATGTCTCATTTACTCGCTAAGTTCATGCAGTACAACAGGACAAGGCTGTTTCTAGGAACCTTCTCACATCAATAAACATAAGTGCTTGAAATTCTTGATTTTTCATTGCTTTTCTGGCCAGTTAATAAGAAATAGTTATCCTTCCCTAAATTCAAGAGGAAAAAGAATGGATTATTGCACATGAAAGCATAGCAGAGATAACTAAAAAAGGAAAAAAAAAAAGAAAAGGAATATGCTCAGGAATAAACAACTGAAGACTCATAAGAGGAAAAGAAAGCAGAAGAGCTTTTCCAACCTTCACAAGGTGTTGCAGTCTGGTCTCCAGGGCTGCCTCTGCCCCTCTACATCTTCTACCCTCCCAGCTAAGCCTCCCGTGTGAACCTCAAGCCTGCTTCACCTTTTGATCAAGCCTGTTATTGACAAACCCGTTGCCAGTACCCAGCTCTGGCCACTGCATCCAGATGCCCCGGGACTGTGCCCGTCAGTGCCGTGCTGCATGGGATCAGACACAGTGGCATGGATGCCAGGTGTGTGGACATTGGCTGAAGCCACAGCACCAGCTGTGGAGAACTGTTAGACCAGCACAGCCATAAGGTGAAGCTGAACTCACAGTTGCCTTGGATGCTCTCACCAAAGGGCCTGTTCCCTTACCACAGTCCTTGTGATTAATTTTTCCCCCTTGTGTCAGTAACCATGGCTCTTCAGGCCTTGGGCTAGAGCCCTGCTCTTTGTTTTGTACATTGCCAGGATAGCTATCGTGAGCTTTTATGTACATTTTTCTGGTTATAATTTATTTTATGTGAAAAATAAATTGCAAAAGCCTATGGAATTGGCATCTCCCTGGTGAAGCCACTACCCTCCAGGTGAGAATGCAAAGGGGATGTTCAGTCTGGGGAGACACAAATAACTCTTGTCCCTTGGCTTGCCCTGCTCTTTTCTTACACATGGCAAGACTTCCACAGCTGTTTGGAGAACCTCTGTTGGCTTCCCTACAGGTTTGGAGACACCAACAAAGACCCAGCCTGAAGTGCTTCACCCTGGAGTATTTGCTCCTACAGGCTGTGGTCACCCACAGCTGCCCAGGGCATTTTGCTGTCCCTGCCAACCTTCCACAGGGGAACTAAGGGAAAGCAGGGGAACCAAGGAAAGCAGATTTACCCTTCCAAGCACATGCTCTGGGTTACTGGCTTTATTTGGCCCCATTAAGTCAACATACAAGTTTCCTCAATGACTGTGCAGACAAAACTGCATTTTGAGGCTTTAACAGAAGTGCTGTAGGATATATATATATATATATGAACTCCATAACCATAGGAATTAACCATGTACATTTTCTCTTCTAAAACAGAGTATCCATTAGAGAGGCGGAGTTACATCAGAGTTGCAGGAGTTAAGAAAAGCTATATTTATATTGATGACTTTACTGGGAATAATCTAAATCTCTGCATGTAAGACAGCTGGAAAATACTTTTAAAAGCTTATATTTGCCTTGCATATCTCACCATTTTAGTGAAATGGAAAGGTTTGCTTCTCAGAGAACTGATTCTTGTTTCAAGCCAAGGTATGTCATATTAGTGACAAAAAAAAAGGCTTTTTTAAAAGAAAATTTGACCAAAGATTTTTTTGGAAAGACATCTGTTCAACTACTTTCTTCAAGAAAACAAAAACTGTGAAGTACACAAAACACTCTGCCAACAAACTGACTCAAGCAGCATGAAGAGTAGTTGCTGAATTAGATTCACCTGTATGCTTTTAAAATGTCAATAATAATTTGTTTTAAAATATCAAGCTATATTTTAGCAAACAAATAAAAAACTAAAGAAACCCCTTTGTAAACCAGGGTTTATAATTTTATTACAGCTTCAAAGTACAATTTGTACAAGAACAATATACACAGAACTAGGACGACTGCAACAGTTTTTCATATGACAATGACTGCCCTGCAACAGAATTATGCAGTTTCTCACCAGAAAGCTTTTTCCATTCTTGTATCTGTTAATAGAGCATAACAGTGCTCTTATTCTGCTAATGGTCTCTGTACTGCTGAAAGTGCTAAGAAAAGATTGTCCTATTTTTATTTGTGCAAATTTGTGGCAATGTTCTGTTTTAAATCCCTATTATTAGATTTTCCATACTTGCCAGCCTAAATTATCCCAAGTAGTTTTCTCTAGGTTAAAGTAAATTCTTCTGCAAAGGTTAAAGTGATGTTGTTCAGAAATTATCTTGAGCTCAGAAAATCTCTCTGGCCCCTGAGGAACCTCTGTGGCCCCCTGGCTGTAGCGGGTTGCCCCTGGTTGAACACAAGCTACTCCCTAAACCACTCTCTCACTCCCCCTATAAGTGGACAGGGAAGAGAAAATATAATGAAGGACTCATGAGTTGAGATAAGGACCAGGCAGGATCACTTACTGATCACCATCATGGGCAAAACAGACTCAAAGTGGAATATTAATTAAGTTTATTACTAACAGAACCAATGCAGGAGAATAAAAAACACCTTCCCCAACCTCTCCTTCCTTCCTTCCTAAGTTCTCCCTCCTCCCCTCTCAGTGGCACAGGAAGACAGGGAGTGGAGTTTAGGTCAGTTCATCACAGGTTGTTTCTGCCCCTGCTCAGGGAGAGGAGTCCTTCCCTCTGCTCCTTGGAATCCCTCCCACGGGAGACAGTCCTTCATGAAGCTCTCCAGCGTGAGTCCATCCCACAGGCAACAACTCTTCACAAACTGCTGCAATGGGGCTCACTTTCCACAAGGTGCAGTCGTTCAGGCACAGGCTGCTCCATCGTGGGTCCCCCAAAGGGCCACAAGTCTTCCCAGGAAAACCTGCTCCAGCATGGACTCCTTTCCCCACAGCTCAGCAGGTCCCTGCCAGGACCCTGCCCCAGCATGGGCCTCCCATGGGGTCACAGCCTCCTGCAGGCATCCACCTGCTCCCTCACGGGATCCTCCACGGGCGGCAGGTGGATCTCTGCACTCTTGTGGTCCTCCATGGGCTGCCAGGGCACAGCTCTCTCACCATATCTGCACCACGGGCTCCAGAGGAACCTCAGCTCCAGTTCACAGAGCACCTCCTCCTCCTCCTTCTGCACTGACCTTGGTGCCTGGAGAGTTGTTTGTGTGTTCTCACTGCTCTTCTCTGGCTGCAACACCTGCATAACAACTCTTTCTCCTTTAATATGTTATCACAGAGGCATTACTGTCACTCCTGATGGGCTCAGCCTTGGCCAGCAGTGGGTCCATCCTGGAGCTGGCTGGCATTGGCTCTACTGGACATGGGGGAAGCTTCCAGCAGCTTCTCAAAGAAGCTACCCATGTAGCCTCCCTGCTACCAAAACCTGGCCATGCAAACCCAATACACTGGCTTAGAAACATTTACTTACCAATACAGAAACCTTCCACACTGTAGTCCCTTGGGAACTCAGATGTATGTTTGGGTTTTTGGGGGGGGTAAGTAAACAAAAATCACAACCTAGGAGACCACAAGAAACAAAGGGAAAACACTCAATTCCACAAATTTCCCCTCAAAAAAATAGGAAATTGAGATCTTCAGGAGGAGAACCTGACAGACAGGAGGATGACAGCTTTAGTCTGAGAAGAGTAAACAGTAAAAAGTAAAAAAGAGTAAACAGAGAGAAGATGTTGTACACTGGAGGACAACTGCATTGGCAGCAGCAGCAGCAAGAGCACCCACTGCAGAGCCACGAAAGCCCCATGGTTACAGCTTCCATAGGAGCCAGTGGTTCTGGTCCTCCAGTCAGAAGGACAAAGTGAAACCAGCTTTTCCACCATCCTGCAAAGCACCTGAACTACAAGTGTCTGAAAGGAAAGAAATCTGCCCTCATAGTTTCTCCTTATTTTTTTACAAAATTCAAATATTATGTTTCAGATTGACATGGAATAAAATAATTTTGATTCATTTAAATTCATTTGGTTAGTATAAGTGAGATGGACTCAAATAACTTTTCTTTCTCCTTATTTCATTGGCTGGAAGAAATGGTATCTTTCTCATATAATTGGAAAACAGAAGTAGCACAAAATAACTAGAAATCAGAAAAAGTACATTTAGACTGAAATGAATAAACCTTGAGGAAGCTGCAGAAGCTTCAGAAAGGCCTGCCTGCAGGGTGAAATAACTGGGAAAGCTGAAGTTTTCCATCTGAAGTCACCAATACCCGTGCCAGGTGTGGTGTCAGGCTGTGCACCACAACAGCACCCTCACATGGCCCCTCTCCTGTGGTCATCCACGAGGTCCCTGGTTGCAGAAGACAGTGAGCACAGAGCAGACCGGAGTCAGATGAATCGGAGCTCAGCCAAAACCTCAACAACTACACATACCTTCCTTTTGCCTAACTTGGCAATATAAATAGCTAAACTGACATTTTGGAGATTGCCCGTTTTCACTCCCAAATGAAATTTAATACAAAGCCTTCCGGAGGTATTTAAATCTGTCAACATATACATTTTAATTATCCAAAACCATGACAGAATGATGACTGTCTATCAGCTGTTCAATTTTATTTGTATCTATCCTGCAACATCTGGAATCCGTACAAACACAGGTTGCATCACGCAAAAGTCACATATAAGTGAGGGGAATGATTATATTTCGTCACGGATCCTAAAGATATAACCAATGTAAGAGCAGCACAGCCAGAACACTACGTGCCAGTGAGCTGGGGACTGGTGAAAAGGTTTATATAAGTTTGCCAGGATCAAGAATATATAAGCTCTGCTTTCTCTCAAGTATTTAATTATACCAGATGGAAGAAAGCAGAAAAAAATTTGTCTCACTTCACTTTCCAGATCTCCTCTTGTCAAACAGGAAGAAAGTGTTGTCACCACCAGGCAGGAGCAGCTGAGTATGATGGAAAACCAGCCAAGCACAGAAGTGCCAACAGCAAAGCTGGAAAAGGAAATACCTCTTGCTTTCAAAAGCTATTATTGAGGAAGTTCATTTTCAGGGGAGGAAGGCAGGAAGCAATCTTTCCCTTGTTTTCTACCTGTGTGGAGCACATTTCAACAGCAACTGGTTTGTTCACATGTTGCCTGCCCTTTCTCATCAGGTGTTTTGTGACCAGTACCCTGATCTGCCAGAGCAGAGTCAAAGGAGTGGGTGTCTGTGAACATCAAGCCAGACAGAACTTCAGAGTCTTTGCTGTGTCTTGAAGGGTAATGAGCCTGCAACAAAAAACAGGGTAGAAAAGGACCAGAGCCTTGGGGAAGCCAGGATCAGCTGGAGACTGAGAGGGTGGGAGAGGGAAAGAGAAGCAGCTGACTCAAGTACCCTGTCAGCATAAAGATTTAATGTTTCAGGAAGGTCCACAGATAATCATAGGGCCACAGACTGGGCAAGGAAGATGTGGAGAGAGCTGGGCAGGGGATTGCAGAGAGTATATTGAAAGTTGTAGCTGGAAGTTGGGGCTCAGTCAAAAGCATTAAAGAAGTGCCATGTGCTAGCAGTTCATAAAAAAAGTACTGCCATGCAGAAACAGAGTCTGAAAAAAACAATCCACAGGTGTGGAGATGCAGGGTCTCCATTCCCTGTATGGGTAGGTTTGTGCAGAAAGAGCTGGGATATATTAGACCTACTGGATATTTTGAGGTGCTCACTTAAGAGTATCCTTACCCCTTCAGATTGCCTTACAGAAGTGTCCTGAAAATTGATTGAAACCCTCATGATTGCCAGATTACCCTTTGACTAGATAAACTTAATTAACAGTTCTTATTTTTGCAAGATTTGGCTCTCACCACTCATATTCAAATCATTACAGAAAGCAACAGGCATGCTAAAATAAATAAATAAATCCCCTCACCAATAAAAGGAGTTCATATTCCTTAAAATCAAAATAATATTCTTATAAAATAATACTTTATTAAAATCAAAATACTATTCTTATAAAGCAAAATCTTTCTAGCCATTTGCCAAGAACTCCTTACAACCTGTTTGGCCTGGCAGAACAGCAAGAGAATAATTTTCATGGAAACTCACAATATTTATTTCTTATAGAGCCCAAACTACAAATGTGCATAATTGCTGACACAGTTTACAGTAAGTTTGGGGAAATCTGATGATTTCTGCATATTTCATGCATACTACTAGTATAATTCTAACACCACAGCAGTCACAATGACTTCAAAAATTTTGATAAAATACTAGTAAGACTATGTCAAACTTAGTATTTATAAATACCCTAGTATCAACATCAGGTCACATCTGGCTTACCCAGACCTCTCCCAAACCCTGAAGACTTTAGTGTCTTTTATAGAGTCAACAAATAGCAATGTCTTTTCCTCCATCAAGGCAAAATGTTCTTGTCCCTCCACTCTGCCAGCTAACACCATTCTCAAGCAAGTAGCCCAGCAGAAGGCCAAATACTTCCTACCATCCAGGTTTTTAAGACCAGCAATACTTTTCACGACTAAGTTTTACGGTGGGACAGAGCAAACTTAGAGCAAATGAGTAAAAAATAGTATATTTGTGAATACAACTTCAGAGCACTCAGCAATAGGACAAGGGGGCACGGGCTTAAGCTCTGCCAGGGAAAATTTAAGTTGGATATCAGGAAAAAA
>JAOXXN010000265.1:13279587-13290812 GCA_026770055.1 Myrmophylax atrothorax
CTGTGTGTGATCCCCAAACCTTCTCCAGCTGCTGTTGTCTCAAAGCCAGTCAGTCCCTTGGCTGGTACAGCCAGAATGGTTTAGTGTAGTAGAAACAAATTATTTGAGTCTGTTGGGCTTTGTTCTCATAGGGACCTGAACCAGGACAGAGCAATCATAAACACACAAGCATGTTGATTGCTCTAGAAGAATTCTCCAGAAGTCTAATAAAGAGAAAAGCATTGTATATACAATTCAGTGTAGTGTAAAATCTGTTGAGACCACTGTGAGATGTGTATATGTCATGAAAAATGTGCCAGTGTGGAACTTGTTCTAGTGCCCTGGGAAACACTGTCTGTGTTTCATTTGAAGCTTTGAGTGGCCTGACCTTAATGAGTCTTTTCATTACATGGGTAAAATGTAAATTTCTCTGAGTACAAGTGGGACATATGCCTTTTCCATGGAAACCAACTTGGTTTGTGCAGATGGTGCTGAAATAGTCTTGGCAGTGCTGGGACTCCTTGAAGAATATCCCTAGTGTAAATGGCTTAGCTGATTAACTATTTTAATATTATTTCTTTGATTTATTTGTGAATGTCTCAGATGGTCTTTGTACTTCATTCAACAGTGAGATGTTTTTTCTTCTAGACAACCAGATGTTCCAATATTTTATCACAGTTGTGCCAACCAAACTCCATACACATAAAATTTCAGCTGAAACTCATCAATTCTCAGTGACAGAAAGGGTAAGTAGAAGCAAGAAAAAAACATGGAGAGAAAAGTCTAAAAGTGGTTGTTCATAACAAGAGTTCAAAAGTGAAAATGGAGCCTTGGCTGTACCATGGCTTTGAAAACTCCTCTAGCATGAGGAGACCCTTTGTAGAACATTCTAGTACACTGAATTTATCTGTCAATCATACAGTACTGATGGTAAAATATATACATGCTTGGTGACACTTGCAAACTTCTTGCATTAGTGTTTTGCATCTGTAGATCTGGAGTTTGATACTAGAATTAGTGACAGATAAACAGTAATTTCCACTTCACTGGATGTGAATAGTGGTGGTGGTGAAATCCTTCAAGTGTTAGGTCTGTAACCTGGTGTGGAGCTTTACAAGTGTTTAATCAAACTTCAGGTTTTTATCCATATGGGAAGCAAACAAAAAAATGCAGCTCACTTGAATGTCATGAACTTGGTTCTGGAGTATAAGAAATGGAAACAAGGTAGTTTGTATGAAACTAGTCACACAGTGTCTCAGCTGTCTTGTTTAACCTTTGATGAACCACCAAATTTAATTACTCTCAAGACTAGAGAGCTTCCACTGCTGGGTTTGGAGAGGCTTTTAATTTGAATCCATAATGGAAGCAGTTAGTGCAGCATAGTGCTAATTGTAAAGACTGCTGCAAATAGGAAAAAAGCCTTGGGTGTACTGGTTACATGTCTTATTTTCAGAGGCTGAAGTTGGTTTTGATCTTTTATTCAAAAGCCAAAGAAAAAAATCTTTGTGAAAAGTTTAATAAAAATTGACAGATAAAGCGAGAGGTGAGAAGGAAGCCTTGGGTTGAAAGGAAATTCAGGGATTAGGATAGCAGTTCACTGTACTACAGCTTGTGGTGTTCTCCAAGGGAGAAAAGTTTTTTATTTCCTTACGACTCCATGTTGTGCTTCTGAAAAATATGTAGGTAGGGAAAGTAGGATAGAGGTGATGTCTGGTGTTCAACGAGGGATATGCAGACTGCTGAAGGGAAAGGTTTGCTCTGCAGCTCTTGAAAGCTGGACTACTGGGAAGGATGAAGAGGAATTTCACAGTGCAGGATACTCCCACCTCCTGCTGGTGTAGCAGTCTGCTTCGTGTTTTCTCTGCACAGTCTCTGCAACAACCAAGGCATTTCTCAAGCTGTTGACTGACATCCAGAAGTTTGTCTTACACATTTTTCCTTTTTTTTTCTTCATTTTGGAGTCAATTTTCCTCTCCTCCTGCTGTAAAGATGGTACTGTCAATTAACTGCCCAGTCTACCTTGGCTCTTTATTTTTTTGTGGGGATCTGTTTTTAAGAAAGTTACACCAGCACAGGCTGCTTAGGGGAAAAGCTTGGAACAGTGGAGGTGAAGGGGCATTGTGTACTTACCTGCTCTTGCTCAGGAGCTGTAAAGCTTATTTGTGTTAATCTTGGGAAACCAAGTATTCCTAGCAGATGAACTGGAAGAGGCTGTTAAGAACAGCTGTTTGCAGAACATCTTAGTGCATTTATTTTGTGAGAGTAGGCACATATGGAGATGTGGAAAAAGGTGCTCAGACAGCCGTGGCCAGAAGTTGAATGCAGTGAGGTTGAATTGCCAGTGGTGAGCAGATGGGAAGCAGAGTTTGAAAGGTGTGGGCAGAATTGTCTCCACTACTGTTGGTGTTTGAGCTAATGTGTTTATGTTGCAAAGATTTAATTCTAGCAAGGCTTCACTGAGCTTTCTGATGCAGGGTTAGTTATTTTCAGCAGTTTTTAGCAATCAAAAGTTGAATCTGCAGCAGTAGAAGCTGGAAGTAAATCAAAATGGCTTGCAGAAAAAGAATTCTGTATCTTTTGGGGGTGGAATTTTGTGTGTTCTATTTAACTTCATAAACTTTTTTTACCATTTGACCTCAGAAGACCAGTAAGGCTTAGGGAAACAACACAGGAAAAACAAACAGAAAAAAGGTTTTTGTCTGTTACCCATGGCAAGTTTCTGTTTAACTACCTGGAGTCTTCTCTTCCTTCTCAGCATGCCTCATCATCTGTCTTTGAGTGCTGACTGTTGTCATGCTTTTGAAATACCAAAAGCATTCTGCATTTTGTTATTTAACTATTGCAAAGTTTCTGTGCCCTGGTATCATTACTGATACATTATTTTGACATTCTTTTTCCTTTATTGTGGTAGCTGAAAAAGCAATATACTTTATGGCTTTGTTAGCTGACTGAAGTTACCTAATCTGTATTTTTGGAGGTGGTATTCTGCTTTTTATTTTGTACTATATTCTGCATGGGTTTTGAGCACAGTGTTAAATCTACAAATGAAATGGAGCCGTGATATATTGCTCTTCTGTTCAGTCCTGCTTGTCTTGTCTTCTCTGTTCTTATTAGCTGAGACATGGCTGAGTTTGTCTTCAGTCAGTTATGTTCTTTTCTGCTGCCTGTGTGTATTTTCAGCCAGACATACCTGGCAGTGCATTAATCAACACCTCTCACTAACAACAAAAGGACAGCAAGCTTTTGAAAGAAGCTTAAGGTTGTTTTGAGGTGTTTTTTCCTGAAACCTTTTCTAAAAAGTAGATATTTCTAGCAGACACAGTCTCATTTTGGGGTCTTTTGGTTTAAGAATTTGGGCAAATGAGTAGAAATTGTATAACTTCTTGAATTAGGGTTGAGTCATCTGGTAATCCTAGTGAGTCTGGGGGGTTTATTTATTGAGGTGTATTTCTTGCTGTGTGACTGTTGTCTGAAATGATGTAACTGAGAAAAAGTTTGAAGAGGCTTTTGCTGAGAAAGATCCTCAAGCTCCTTTCCAACCTGGTATTCCATGGTTTATGTACACCCTCTGGGGAAACTGCCATAGCTAAGGATGTTCAACAACTTAAATGTTTCCTGAAGGTTTCACTCTGATGTGATTAACAGTAGTGAATAAAAAAGTAGGAAGGGTTGTAGCACAGTGTTACAGCAGTGCAGTCCCCAGAGTTCACAGGCTAGACCAAGACTGTGACACTTATCCCCAGAGGTACCAAAACCAATCCAGTTATAAAAATCCTTGTTTAAAGGACCATGTGAGCAAGTCTTGAGAGAAAGTACCAGAGCATGATAATGAACACTGCTACCCAGCACTGAAGGCCAGTGGCCAGGAAAGTTAACTTTTACTTAATGATGTTTGACATTTAGAAGGTGCTGGTCAGAGTTACCTTCACGTTCCCTGGCCTTCTGTTGATCGCTAACCCTGATTAAATAGCTCTTTGTTATCACATCTTGTAAGACTGGTTTTTTTGTGACTAGTAACAGGTGACTAACTTGTGTTTCTCTCTTTTCTTTCAGGAAAGAGTAATTAACCATGCAGCTGGCAGCCATGGGGTGTCAGGAATATTCATGAAATATGATATCAGTTCACTTATGGTGACAGTGACAGAAGAACACATGCCTTTTTGGCAGTTCTTAGTGAGGCTCTGTGGCATTATTGGGGGAATTTTTTCAACTACAGGTGATTATCGGGGCCTTCCCTCTTAAGTTCTTTCAGAATTGGTTTTTTTTCATGGTGATAGTTACAGATACATTACAGGGGAGTCCTGAACCTCTAACAGGTTTAGGATGAAGTTGCTCATTTGTGTGCGCTGAAATGTGCCCTGAAAGCTGCTCACTTTGTGTCCCAGGACAGCATTTCTGCTGTTCTCAGGGCCTGTTGTTTCCTTTCTGGTAACTATGGCATAGTTAATTTACTTCTGAAAAAGCAAGGATATATCTCTGTGTGGGGGTGTATATAGATATATATATACAGAGACACATACTGACTTCTGATGTTCTGTGTATTTCCTATAGTTGGGATCCACTCTTGAATTAGTGACAAAAGTTGTGGTAAAGTTTCCATCTGAAGTAATTGGAAGGATTTTCCATGTCAATGCACTGCAGGATTTGCTCCTTCAAAGAAAATAAACTAAGTTGAAAAGGCACAATTCACTTACTAGTCAAGACATAATAGGGAATCTTGATCAAAAGTTATTTCTGTTCTTGGCTGTCATTTGAAGAGAGCTTTAGTAAAGAGACCTTGAACCAAGAGCTGCCTTTCTGTCCCACAGAATGTATTTTCACCCATGAAAGCTGGCAGAGGGAATTACATTTAATTGGATAGCTTTGCTTTCCACAATGCATTTGGAATACTTGATTTCTTCCCTGCCCTTGATGTTTCCTTTTTTAATGTTCATTTCTCAGTGTTTTATGTATGGGTTTACTGCACTGTATCCTGTCTAAGTATCATGTAGAGTTTTGTTGTAATACTTCCATAAATAATACATTCTTACTACTGGTGACAATTTGAATCTTGTTTGACATTGCAGGAATTTTACATGGCTTTGGAAGATTTGTAGCAGAAATTATTTTTTGCCGTTTCAGGCTGGGCTCTTACAGATCCACATCGGTAAGGAAAACTTTCTCTAAGTATTAAATAAGTGGCACAGCTAAGGATGAATGATAAGGTCATTTTAGGACTTGGTCTCAGGAGGTTTTAAGATGTTGGCAATAAACCCTCTCCCTTTAACATACATATGAGCAGAGATTCAACAGCTTTTAAAAGCATTTGGAAAACCTAAAACATAAGGAAGCAAAGTGTTCTCTAACAGGCTGAATTAATGCAACCGAGTTTATTAGAGGTTTTTTTCCTACATTGCCTCCATCTTCCTTACTGTATTATTTTTATTTTTATTCTTTGTATCCATGTTGCTCCAAAAATTCCATGTTTTCCCAGACCTAGTCAGACTCCCTGTGCTGGTTTGGTTTCACATTTAATTCCGCTTGGCCTGCAGGCTGAGGAACAGACACCGTGTGCTACAGCAGTTCAGTGGTGCTGCTTATGAGTCTGGAGGCTTCTGCCAAGCACTGTGAAAGAGCTGAGCAGTCTTTTCCTTTCCCTTCATTGGGCAGTAATAGGATTGCTCCTCTAGCAGCTATTTTATTTTATTTTACTTTTATTTTTCCCATTTGAGTGTGTAGATATCCTTTGAGACCTGTGCCTTTTTCCAGCTGGAAAAGTGGTTATGTGAGTGGAGACAGAAGAGGGAAGGCAACCAGATTTGTGTAATTTTTGTATGAGAGACCAGGTAAAAGGCCTCCAAGAAATGCCCAAGAATAAAGAAGTGTGTGCTTTGAGGGAGGAAGTGGAGATTCTGTTTGTGATAAAGGCTTTAGTAACACCTTGTTTTTGTTTCACTAGGTCCCACTTCCTGATGGCCATACAAGCAACCACTTACCTCTAATTACAGACAATAGTACACATTAGCCCCCTGAGAAAATTTTCTTGCTTCCTGCCTGATACAGAAGACCTTTTTTATAATAAAGAAAACATTGTGCAATATGCTGAGACAGTGCTGATGGGCAGCAAAAAAAGCCTTTACAAAAAACCCCCACCCAAACCACCAACAAAACAATTTGTGTAACTTTTTGTCTTTCTGAGTGCACGTGGAGCCAGAGGGAGTTGTGAGACCAGTGAGGTGGAACATCTTCTGGAGAGTAAAGGAGTGTTGCTGCCAACAGCGTATTCACGGTCGAGCTGAACATCTTCGTGCTGGCTGCCATTGACCACTGAGGTGTCTTAGTGATGCCTGGGAAGGCTGCAGGCCCCAAGGAGAAAAGAGAACAAGTGGGATGCATGGAAGGCGCAGAGGGACAGCAGCAGAGCTGGGGTTTGTCTGAGGTGTGCAGGTGGGGGATTGGGTTTTCATGGTTTTCTGTAATGCTGGGGCTGAGATGCCTCACACAGGTGGGGAGCAGTCCTAGAAAATCCTGAAGAAGAGGGGGACAGGAGAGAACTCGGAGTAAGCTGGAGCCCAAGCTGTGCTGTTGGTCACAGCTGCTGCCCTTCTGCAGTCCCACTGCTCCTTAGTGGACGAAAGATAATGCGGAGCAGAGGAATTCTTGTGTTTCCACACTGTGCCAACAGTGAGAGTGTTGCTCCAGCGTTGGTGTGGAAGTGCCCAAGGACTCAGAGAATGCCCTCCAGTATGCACAGTTTTTTTACTTGGAATAAGGCATCTAAATAAGGCATTTGACTGTAGTTTTGATAAAAGGCAAGACTCCCTAGTAAAAGATCAGGAAATCTTTGTACGCCTCTTTCTTGGTAAAGAAATGGCTTTGATGGAACCTTTGTTGTACCCCTGCTGCTGGTATGTGAGCCATGGAAGCATCTGCATCCTGGAAATGGCATGGGGCAAGAGGGGAAGAGCGAGAAGCTGCCCAGTTCGGGGCAGGTGGGAGGTCTGCCAGGCCAGGGAGCGTGGAGTTGAAAGTAGATCACTTCAGGGAATCTGAATCATATTGCTGCAGACAGGTGATGGGAAGGTGTCTGCAGAATTAATCCTTTTTGTTCATGAAGGTTTTTGTAAATGAAATGAAGAGAGCAATATCATATTGTAAATATGCTACTGAGAATGAATGTTACTAATGCAGATGGTGCTTTGAGAAACGACATCGTGTTACTGTTGAACTACTGGTACACAACTGTGGTTGAACAGTTTCTCCACCAGTGTAAAAAACTAATAATATGATTCATTCTTGGCAAAACTGATTTAATAATATATTAGGAGATGATGCTGATCCTGGCCTTACCATGGAATGAATATTATAATTGAGAGGATTAATTACAGAAAAATAAAAGTCTCTGTGGCATTGTCAGATTTTGCTGACTTCTGTTAATGTACTTTACAGGATGCTTGGATCTTGGTGATGAGCATAGTGTAAATAACACAGCTAATTTGCTGTGCAAAGCAAAGGGCTTCCTAAACAGAAATGAAATAGTAAATAAAGTGTGGGAAATAAGGAAAGACCTTTGTTGAATTTGACTGTTAAGAAAGAAATTCAAGGAAGCCTGGTCCTTGGGATGATAGCCAGGTTTGGGGTTTTCTTATTTGTGCTTTAACACTGATTAAAACTCCAGCAACTTAAAAACTCTTTGGTTCCCATTCCTCTTGAGCATTTATTTCTGAGGTTTCTCCCCTGCTTCTACTCAGACTGGTTCTGCTCTGGGCTTTGTCCTAATACTTGTTTCTTATCTGCCTGGAACAGACTGTACTGGTGGGAGAAACTGATCTTGGTTAACTTTCTGTACCAGAACTTTAAATGTTGTTTTCTATTCTCATGTAAAAGAGCCGAGCAGCTTGGTGTGTCAGAAGTGCTTGTGTGGCATATTCATGTTGTTTTGTCCGGCACAAAGCTTGTGTGATGGCTGGTTGCCAATGGACAAAAATTTGGGATCCACTTCCAGGTGTGAGGTGCTGCATTGCAGAGTGGATGCAGGATCAGTGCAGCCTGTGCAGCTGTGCTGTTTGCTTTCTCTCCACAGAGGGTTTGGTTGTTAGAGCAGTGCTGCTCATCCTTGTAGTGTGTTTTGTCATTGGCTTAACCAGCAGGTGCAGGGGTGTCCCAGAGAAAATATAGTTTATTGCAGGGACTTTTTTTGTTACATTTATTAACATTGCATAAGTGTGTAGTATGGAAAAATTAAAGGAATGGGTGTCCCAAGGGAAACAGAAACCCAGATACTGATGTGATGTGTATTTTCTGAAAGGGGGGTAGCAGATAAAAAAATACCATTTTTTGGGTCAGGAAAGATAGTCAAAAAGATACATTTTTCTCCTTTGCTCTTACACGATGTTGACAAGAGAGAGCATGGGGCAGAAAGTTTTAACCTTCATCATATGTGTTCATAGCACACTGTGTGCTCACTGCTGTCTTTCTGGCCAAAAAGTCTTCCCTGCTCCCAGCTGGGCTGGTTTGGGCAGTGCCCTGGTCCTGCCCTGCTCTCCCCAGAGCAGTTGTGTTAGCAGGAACACGATCACCGTGACCCTCCCCACAGTGTTGTGGGAAGTTGGTGCCAGCCCCAAGAGGTGAGGAGAGGGTGGGAATGGATATTGCTTCAGTAACTGTTGGTTTTGTGGCTCAAGCGGGAACACCAATCCAGGTTTTTAACAGGACAGACCATCCTTGGCTCTGTTGCCTGCAAGCCATAATCACACACAGCATTGACAAGAAGTTGCTGTAAAATCACCATGGTGGTGGGACAGGAACATGTGCTGGTGGAGTCAGTCCTGGCATGGAACTAGGCAAGGATTTTCCCTCTTGCCCTGCCCAAGATCTTTTTAAGCTTTTCAGGGACTGATTTGGCAAACTAGCCCTAAGTCGTCGGTGTAGTTGCTTAGGAACGGTCAGGCAGATCCTATTTGGTGTATGAATGCAGCTGTGATTAACTGTACAGACAGAACCAAGGCCAGGGAGGCAGCTGCTGCCTCATCTCCTGCTCTCGAGTTCTCCGTGAGAAGATCCGGTGCTAAGGATGTGTTGTGTACCGATGCAGTCACACTGAAGCAGGAGGGGTGTGATCACCTCGGTCACATCTCTGGTGGTATTGTTGATACTGATGTTCTCTAGTTCTTCAGAAGTAGCCAAGTGCTGCAGATTTTTTTGCCTGGAAAGATAGGAAATGAGAACAGCTTGTCGGGGTTACTTGCAAAGATCTCTGTTTTTAAAAGGCACCCAGAAGGTGGGGGTGTGGGAGGTTTACTCCTTGCACTTTGCTTACTCAGATCGGTGCAAAGTTACTTCTTGTAAAGATACAGGGGTTTTTTCCCTACCAATGCTCAGTTAATGCAAATGCTGCCTAATACGTGGCCTCGGGGGTGGTCTGTTGTTTAGAGAAAACGTCCATGCCTGCATATATAGTTAATGTTTAGGAGTTAATGCTTCAAGAGTTCCTGAGGGACTTTGCCTGCTGCCTTCAGTGCCCTGGCAAGGGTTTGATCCTGTAGGTCAGTCCACTGTCTGTCCTTGCACATCTTTCTGAGGCACTAGCATGCATTTCAGCTGGCTTAGTTAAAAGGATATGCAATGCTTCACCTTTTCCTTTGGACATGGATTAGTGTCATTTCCAAAGCATTTCTGGTTGCTGTTGGCCCAGGAGAAAGGCAGTCACCTTTCCCTGTCTTCCAGAGGAGTTTTCAAAGAGCTGGTCCATAAATGCATCACAATAGGAACCTTCAAGGCTGGGTGGTGCAGCCTCCCATGGAGGAGAGCTGAAGGCATGCTCTGAGAACATGCATCTCTCTGTGGCTTCCACATACCAGAATTTAAGCAAAATCTCATTGTGGCTTGGTTTGGGGGCTTTTTGCTTTTGTTTTGTGTATATAAATAGAAAGTTCAGAGTCCCAGGACCAGCAATTTGAGGTGTGAAAAACAAAGCCAGACTGGGTTGAGGTTGCTCTGCACCAGCTGCTTCTGAGCCCCTGCAGAGTGCAGGTGTTTGTGTTCCTTCCTGCATTTAGCTATAATAGCTGTAAAAATGGAATTGAATGGTTTGGGGGTTGTTGGTTTTTTTCCCTTGCAAATTTTCCAGTAATTACAAGGTGGGAGTGGGTTTTGCTGTGAGATTTTCTAGTTGCAGAGTGCTCAGCACATATTACTATTTTGGAGAAGGAAAAAAAGTCAGGGGAGGAGGTGAGTTTTCACGCATGGATGATACTCCAAAATTACTATTTACCGAAGCTTCATTCCCTGGCGGGTGGTTGGGTATTAAAATGGACTGTGAACAACCCTGGCATTTAAACTGAGCAGGGCTGCTGCACAGGGCTTGGGGGGCCCCAGCAACCTGCCCGTCAGGTGCTGCTGTTGCTCTGTTTCAGCTGTGAGTGTGGGCTCTAGTGGGGACCTCTCCTTAAAGTCTAGAAATTCACTGCAGATTTTGAACTTCATTGGAATAAGAGGAAACTCATTAAACCTTTACTGTGCATATGTGATTTCACAGCATCCTTTGAGTTTTGCCTGAACCTGACAATGTTTGACTGCTACAAGAGTTGTCACTGTAGCAATCTGTGGAGGCGTGCAGAGAAGAAATACCTTCTTTTACATGGCCACCATCACCACAGGGCAGCAGATGAGCTTTGGTCTTCCCCACCCGTCTGCGTGGCAAGCTGGAAATGCTGCTGCTGCTTTTCCAAGGGCTTGTAGCTCTGAGAGCAGTTCTGCAGCATCTTTTTTTAAATTTATTTATTGTGACCTCAGAGAATGGTGGTATGAAATCGGTATTTCTGAGCCCAGTTGTTTTAAAGTCCAAATTGCAGAGCCTGGGAGCCTGGCAGGTGGTGGAGGGGGTGGATGTTCTTGCAGCTCCACAGAGAACAGATGTTTTCAAGGCAATTGCAGAGATGTCAAGGCAAGGAAAAGCAGAACTGAGAATCACTGACCTAAGGTTGGTGTATTTACAGTAAAACGAGCCAGGTGTTTCCGTTGTCACTGTGAAACACTTTGCACAGGTCCTGCCGTGCTGTGTCCTCACGCACGATGGTCCTGCGCATTCCGAGGGCGCCTGGCACGGGAGGTGGTGGCGCAGGAGGAGCTGGAAGAGCCTGTCGGGATGCAGCCCCACGTCCCTGGAGGGGACTGTGCCACGCAGCCCTGCCCCCCTGCCCCCCTGCTGCCCCTGCCCTCCTGCTGTCACTGCCCTCCTGCTGTCACTGCCCCCCTGCTGCCCCTGC
>JAOXXN010000265.1:13291183-13358828 GCA_026770055.1 Myrmophylax atrothorax
TGCCCCCCTGCTGCCCCTGCCACCTGCTGTCACTGCTACCCTGCTGCCCCTGCCCAGTGTCCCTCGCTCAGGACCGGGCACTGTGGCCGCGTTTCCTGCCCCGACAGCCCTGTGGGGGATCCGTGGGGCGGCGGCGCAAAGCGGGTCTCGGCTGCTGGGAGCACTGCCACGCTTCGTGCTTGTCTTCCCCTCCCGGCTCTCTCTGTACTGTGACATCGCTGCCGTGTGACGGGAGCGCGGTCCAAGCCCCAGGGCAAAGCCCACCCCCGACCCCAGGCACAGCCGTGCCCGCAGGAGCCCCAGCCGGGGCGGCACAGGGGAAACAGCGCCCAGAGGTGGCAGAGTAAAAGCACAGCAAAAGGCGCGGAAAAAAATGGTCTGGGAAAAGCAAAACGCTGGAATTGCCACAGAAGAAGATTTTAGTTTCTTTCCCCTTTTCCATCCGCTTTAAGTTTTCACGTCAGTGACGCTAATGGGCTGTGGTGGAAAGGAAGTAAATAATCACACGCGCCAGAGACAGCACATTGAGTTTTAAGTCTCCCCTCACTAATTAGTGACAGTCCTGATAGGGACTGACTGCAGGGCTTAACAAACTTCTGCCAGCAGGAAGAGCAAAGCAACGCACAAGGTAAGGTGGAAAAAAAAGGCCTTTCCTTGCTTTACCTTCTTCTTGTTTTTACTGGAATAATTGGGATAATTAAAAAAATACTATTTT
Source organism: Myrmophylax atrothorax (assembly GCA_026770055.1). Classification (NCBI taxonomy): domain Eukaryota; kingdom Metazoa; phylum Chordata; class Aves; order Passeriformes; family Thamnophilidae; genus Myrmophylax; species Myrmophylax atrothorax. The sequence goes on from JAOXXN010000265.1 coordinate 13,291,899, forward strand.
TTAGTATATCTACTAGTGTATCCTACGTTTTACTAAATTCTAAAAAATAATCCCAGTTTGCTGCTCAGTCCAAATAACTCATGTAAAAGCTGGGGACCAGTCAGCATGACATCACTGAAGGGTTAAAAATTGTTTCACAATTTGATCATTCTTGTAATTCTGCTACTTCATTGAACAAAAACTAGTGTAAGTATTGAGGAGTATTCATGAGGTGCCCACTGCTGAAGGCAGAGCTGTCCTCAGTGCCTGCACAGCTCACAGATACTGCAAAGAACATTCCTCAAGCTGAAACATTCCTGCTAGAAATTTCACTGGGGTTCACTTCTAAAGATTTGCTAAATGAGGTTTCCCTTTGCTAATTCAATAATACATCGTGTGTTTTTCTCTTTTTAAAATCATTAATTATAAAATACAGATATGCAGTAAGTATGATTCTCCATTTCCATGTGATTATGCCCCTTTGTATTTATAAATTAATTGTTACAAAGATACATACATGCTGAAAGAAAAAAAAAATTTGGAAAAATTATCCAAATGGTACGCTGGCCAGCCAGTGACTTACACTTGTTCAAAGGCCACGAAGGAGGCTTTACATAAGAGACCGTGCAGGTCAATACAGTCCTGGGGTGAGTTCATAATATGGATGAAGAACTAAGACAGAAATAACAATTGCTACTTCCAATCAGAAATTTGGTTCTCTTAAGGCAGCAGCCGTTTTCAGATTTCTGTGAGTGAATGAGTTAAAAGGCAGAAAATAAGTGAGAAAAGGAATTGTTCATATGCTTTTCTGCTTGAAAGACCAAGAGAAAAATACGATGGTCACTGTCTTTTCCTCATTCACTGAGACTCATTCTTTTCCCTTATTACTTTCTCATGTCTCTGGTATGTGAAGTGTCCATCATAAAATGGATTATTTGTCTTGCTGCAGGTGGATGGGGATGGTAAGTGGCAGCAATGACAAATGCCTGTGTTTGGGGATCAGGCCACACTTAAGAGGCCTCATTGTGCCTCTTCCCTTATGTAACCCAGTTTTTACTCGAAGTGATGCATGAAGAAGTAATAAGGTAATAATACAGGATGCAAGAGGCAGTATGAGATTTCAGAGTAAGAAATGGCAGGGTGTAATACAGAAAGTGCATTAAATCAGGCTGGGTAACTTGTTTACACTGGGATTGACCAGGAACTGCTTGTAAAAGACGTGAGGTTAAAATTAATGACCAGGTGAATCTGCATATGTAATTTGTGAGAGCAAGGAACCAATAAAAAGGAATTACTCTAATTAAAGTCAGTAGCACAGGAGGGAAAGAGTACGTCAGCAACCAGGGTTTTTTTGTTTGTTTTAATCAAGCATTCAGCTTACTCTGTACAGTTTCTCTCCTTGTCTTTAGGTTTAAACCCCACAACCCTTTAGCAGCACTGAGGAATACAGGGTTAATTACCTGTCCCAGCTCAGGTGTTCTGTCACAGTCACACCACATGTGCGTTTCCCATCAGCAAACAGGCTCTTTTGAAATAAGGGCTATCTCTGTTTTCAGGTGCTGGATGTTATCCTAAGTATACAGGAAGCTGCATCTGAAAGAGCTTGTCCTGATTTCCAAACAGCTCCACTAAAACCAGAGGGAACATAGTTATGGATTTTTTTTCCTCTTTCCTTATAGTTTGTCAGTAGAGATGTTTTTGGGAAAAGGTTTGCTTTTAGCACAGACTTTAGTGGTGCTGTTCTTCCCCGTGGTGGCAGGTCCCAGCTGGGAGGGGGATGCCAGTTCCCGAGTACTTCTAACAAGAAACACCAACATGAGATGTTCCCTAAATATTTTCTTCCAGTACTAACAAGTATCTGGTGAGGATGCAGTTGGATCACTGTGCTCCATGTAAATGAGTGCTGTGTTGCTAAACAGTGCCTGTGGATCACCACCATGACAGAATTTTTCTGCTCCCCCACATATAATTACAGTGGCCAGCTGAGTCAGGTTTGCAAGGGGCTCCTGACTCTCCTTGGGTTGCTGGTGTCTTTTTTGTTCTTTGCCCTCCTTGTAATATCAAATACATGTCCTGATTCAGATCACTCTTATCCAGAGAGTCTTGGAGAGGTGAGGAATGACCACAGGGACAGTACTGCTTACAGGTCCCCTCCCCTCTCTGGGAAAAGGCTGCATGGAACACGAGGTAGGAGATGAAATGGAGAAGGGAAAAGGGCTCAAGACATGCATTGTAAGACACAGCACGAGTGTGAATGCAGCTGTGTCAATACCACCTACAGAACTGGGATGTTGCATCATCCTGAAGGAATTAAATGCCATAAAAGCTCTTCCTTGAGAATTCAGTGATGAGAAAGTAGACTCAGGTTATTAACAAAGCACAGTTTTAATAAAAATGTTTAAGGCTTACACTTCCAAATGACTTATAAATAAACTTAGAATGCATATACTCTTCTTTAAAAAAACCTCTATTCATTATAATATATATACTTTCTGAGTTATAAAATCCCATATAAATAGAAAATTATTCTCAGTATGCAGATTACAAGAATACATAAAAACTGGGATGCATATCTGAAAGGAATCCTGAGTAGGCACTCCACAAGTAGCAGGAAACAGAACAAGGGTAGAGCTGGACACAAGAAATGCTGTTGTCCCAGTATGTAATTCAATCAAAAACATAAAACTGAGAACTTTTTGGTTGCTCAACCTTGTCCAGCTCCATGGACTCCAGGAATGGCTACTCCCCTCCTTGAGATTTCAGGAGCACCCTGTAGATTCTTTTGGTATCAAAGAAAGAAACTGATGTTTGTCTTCAGAGGGACAGAAACAAGGCACTTCCTCAGGGCAGGTCAGTGTGGGCTGGAAGCACCAGCCTGGACTCTTGGCCAGAGAGCAGCACAAGTCGGCTCTGGAGTGACAACAGATGGCAACAAATTCACAAGAGGCAGCCAATTCTGATGCTCCTCAAGTTTCCCCTAATTAACCCCCAAAATAACAATATAAATTAAAACAAGAATTAATAAGTGGAAACTTTGCACATTAGAAATACAGAAGGGAAAGCTCCCTGTTTGTTTGTTTCAGATTGAGGAAAGCAAATGAGCCAGTTGCCCCAGGAGCTGGTGGTCTGCCTGCAGCAGGATGCTGCTCCCTGTGTGGCACCAGGCAGAGCAGCACTTAGACCAGAGCCCTCACCTTGTGCTTTCTCTTTGCCTTCCCAAGTGAGCTGCTCAAGAGATCTCTGTGAATATTAATGTTCCCAGCAGTGTGACTACATCTAGAACCAGGCAGACTGCAGTACTGCCAGAGGACACCGACCTGCAGAAGCCTGGTGGTGTATTTAAATTCTGAGCTATTTTATTACTGTAGCACAATGAGGTTTTTTTGGTCGTAATGAAAAAAAAAAGGTCAATTATTCATGGAAGGAATAAAGAATATTGTGCCTGTTGTTTTTCAAAGAGTAATGTAGTCATTGCATACTCCTTTAAACACTGCTATTAGATAAAATATAATGTTTTTTTTATATACTCAGGGTCCCTAGTTCTGACTTATTACTAACACATGAATCATAAGAGCAAACTCATACATGCCAACTGCAGTAAACACACAGAGGCTTAAATTTTGCTTCTTATTAGAGTGTCAAGTCAGTAGAGATAATGAAGTCAATTAGAGCCATTTATAGTCTCCTGCCTTATTCAGAGTTTAACTGGGATCACAAACTGGATGAACAATGTTATACTGAGGTTGAGCCACAGTTGCTGAGAGCAGAACTTCACAAGTAAACAATGGATGCAGGGTAACATTTTAGATTCAAAAATTCTCAACAGGTTTCTGTCCTATCAAATATTACAAATAACTTCTTTTTTCTTGGTATCCCTATGAATACTCTCATGGCAATTTTCTTCCTGGTTTTAGTTAAAAACAACAGCAAGAAGTTGTAAATATTGCACAGTATGTTAGGAAGGAAGACTAGAAAAGACTATGGCACTTGCAGGGCGACGTTTCAGTCCAAAGAAAAGCTCTTCATTTTTTCTGCTAATTCCTGTCTCATTTCTATATGTTTTTTCAGGTTTTGCACTTCATGGGGCAGGTTAATGTCCCACACTGACACACAGGCTTGTAACTCTGGGGGAAAAAAATAAAGACAATTTGAAAACTGCAACAGAGATGAATTATTGTATAATTAGAAGTGGTTTTGCTTATCTGCTTATTTTTAATTACTTGTAAGTTCACTAATTGAAGCAGGATCCTTAGGACCCAGAAGACAAGTTATGTGACACTTCATGTGTGAGGTCATGCAGTTATGGGTTACAAGCTGGATTCCAGCTCCTAAATTTTAGAGTACCGCATTTCAAAGTATTTGAAAAACCATTTCTGGTGCCTGTGGGCCATAAGGCACTGACCTGAGCTACAGCTGATGTTTCTGTACTGAGGTGCCTGCATAAAATCTCACCTCTGTTTTCCCAAGCAGATACATCCTAAATGCTTACAAGACTCAAAACCCCTTCACTGTAAACTAACAACTGATTTCATAAGCTAGTGAATATACTGAGAAAAGGTCACTTCTTCAATCTCCATCCATGCAAACAACTCTTTATTCATGAAGAATTCACATTGCTTTTAATGGAATAGAGATAATTGAGAACACCTGCCTGAGCTGGGGCTCACAAACTAAGGCCCCAAGGATTCTGGGAGTCTCTGATTACTCTCTATAATTAATGTCACTCTTAAATAAAACAAAAATGCCAAAAAGGCAGTAAGTGTTCTTATGATAACAGGAATTGGGGAGTGCCATATCATAAAACCCAGTGCTCTGTGTTTGACTCTTACTTTACTTCAGTCAGTTCACCACATTTGCCACCCTTAACTTTATACTATCGTTGCCACATTTTTAGGAGTCACAGCAACTGGGATGAGATAAAGGTGAAGAAGGGCATTGATCAGAGCACCAACTGTACCTGTTCTTAGAAAAATCCAAAGATGGAGTTTTTCTACCTTCCAGCACTTCACTATCCTAAATGTCAGGAAGCTTCTACAGATGTCTGACCTAAATCTCATTTGTAACAGAAACTGGTTAGTCCTTATCCTACCCACAGGAAAGATGTAGAAGTCATTATTCCATTGCTCTTTATTTACATATTTGAAGCCTATAATCATGTCCTCTCTAAGCTTTATTTATATTAACCAACTTCCTGTGACATTTCCTCACAGGTTGCATTTCTCACCTTTGGACTATGCCTAATAGTCCAGATCACTCGGCAATGTCCCAAATGGACATGCTCCTCCAGCAGAGGCCATATGAGCACTGAGCAGAATATAAGAATTAGCTTATGTCTTACAGACAGCACCTTTTAATTGGTATGAGAGAGGTGTTTGCCTCTTCTGCAGCCATGTGACATGGCTGACTCATGATCAGCCTCCAATCAATTACAGCCCTTTTTCTGCAGAACTGCTGTTCAAGCTGATCATCTCCTCGTGGTGGTACAACGGATCATTCCTAATTAAGTAAAGGTCTTCCATTTGTCCTTACTGAATTGTATCCTGTTTCCTTCCAGACCATTTGCTCTATTTGTCAAGGTCACTTTGAGTTCTAATCCTGCCCTCCGGTGAGCTTGTGTCTTAGCTGAGAGCTGTCTGCAAATCTGAAAAGCACATTCATTGTTCTTTCATCCACATCACTCACGAACACATTGAGGATTCCTGACCTAGCACTGACCCCTCTGGAAATCCATTTGTCCAATTAGACAATGACATTTACTCTCCAAATATTTTCCCAACAAATTACATTATACACTTTAACACTGGCTTCCTCTGATCCATTTTTGAAACTTACTGTTAGTTTATATGGAGCCTGGATGTGCAAAAGAAAACAAAAACTTTAATAATAATGTTTCACTAAAACTATGTCAAATGATGACCATCAACTCTCCATTCTCAGTGGGTGATCAAGCACAATAGTGTCTACTCCACTAATAATACAAATTAATAAAACACAGTTTAGGTACCTTTGTGATATTTGTTGTCTTCAGTGTCACTTTTATAGCAGTATCCCAAAACCAGGACTGCATTCTTGAGACTCCCTTTTTCAAAGAAATAAAATGTCAAATCTTAATTTTAATGGGAATTTTGTAATGTAAGGACAGAAAGAGTCGATGACATCCTGGCACTAAGAGGACAGAAAGCAGAGTTCAGTCATCTGAGCCCTTTATTCAAAATCATTAACCATGAAAACCCCAGACATGAGGACAGTATAGTTCATGTCTCCATTTAATGTCAGTGTTTATCAGGGTTCCAAGGCACAAGCACAGGATCAGCTGCCCAGCCTGTTGAACAAGCCCAAGAACAAAGCACCCTATTATACAGGAAAGGCAGAGGTAGCAGGTCCTTGGAAACAGATGTCACAGCAGAGGGACAGGCTGGGAATGAAGCCCCAGTGCACAGCAGGAAGTACCAGTAATCACAGCGGCTATGAAAAAACACACCAAGGAAATATGACATAAACTGAGTAAAAATAATCTGATCTAATGATGGCACATAGGTGGGAGTTAGCAGAGAAGGAAATAGGGGATGGAGCATAAGAGGGTGCCTACTGAATAATGCAAAAAAAGATCAGGAGGACTGCAGTGGTTGGATCACAAAGGGATAAACCGAATGTGCCAGTGTTTCAATATCAACTTTCTGCTTATTTCCAAAAAGGCATGTTTATAAATGTCTTGCAAAGATAGACAGAAGCTGTTCCATGTTCTCCTGCCACAGCAGCTCCCTGTTCCTATTGGCAGCAAAACAAGGGCAGAGAGCCCTTGGCTTTAAGCCAGCAGAGGAATATCGGACGCAGCCTCTGTACTGGGTCATAGCTCAGGCCAGGGAGGAACAGCCTCCACTCTGAGGCACCCCAGCTGCAGCCCTGCACCCCACACCTCTTCAGCTGGGAAGTCTCACACACTCCACCAGGGATGAGGAGGAGGGGATCAGTTTCTGGGGTAGAAATTGACTCGAATATGGCTGAACTGCAAAAGCCAGGCTTAGAAGTTTTCTAGGGGGTCCCCCACAGGACCTCTGCAAGGTAGAGAGATTACTCCTACCCTGTGGAGATTGACAGTATATTCTCCTGTAAGACTGATGTAAATCCGGTTATAGTAGATAAGGGATGGTGGGAACCATACACAACCTCCATGCTCAGATTTCTCATTACTTTTATTTCTTCTGCAACCAGTCCTATCCATACTCCTTACAAAAGTGATTGGAACTTCAGTATAATGTGTCTTATTTAGACTTGGGTCCTGTCTTACTATAGAAAAGTCTAGATTTGCACTTGCAAAATGAACTATAGATTTACATATATATTATTCTCTGTGGGAAGTCTCATGTCTACTGAACATCAATGTTCGGTGACAGAATTGGAAAATGGTATTATGTTTCATATTCATGTATGAACCACAGATAAAATTAATGTCTCAAAGTCTGGCAATCCTGTTTTCCTGAAATAGCTATATCTAATTGACATTATATATTTTAACCTTAAATGAAACTATTTCATACAAAAGTATTTCCCTTTATCTTCTCTTATTTCACTGAAGCAATGTGGTTCTGTTGAAGAACTGCTCAGCAGTCTCAGTGCCAGTTTCACAGATTCTGTGAAAATCCCAGTCAAAACCAAGTCCTTGAATTTAGGAAAAAACCGCAGCCCTTATAAATAATTGCTGTGAAAAGATGATCAAAGGAAAAACTACACATCAAACGGCATATATCAATCTTATTTGCCATTCTTGAGATTTGTGCAAACGCAGCTGAACTTCTCCTGAATATTATTTTCTCTATATATAAAATTTTGATTAAAAATGTTGAGGTGACTGAGATTCAAGGCTTTTTAAATCACACTGTACTGTTCCATACAATATACTTTCCCTATCAATGACAGCAGTAAGTGAGCCAGAAATTATGTTTTCATAGTAACTATTATTTAAAAGATGCTAAAAATAAAATGTCTCTTTATAGTACTATCATTGTAGCTATCAGGACCAGATGGACTGATAATGCTGTGCTATAGCAGGCACCATTAACAGCTGAGGACTGAACAGACTGTACAGACTTGCAAAGACAAGTCAGAAGGAGATGGGTTTTTTGACTCATACAACACTGCCAGCACTATGAGCTAATCGCAGTCTATGGATTCTTCTGGTGCCAGAAAGGGAAAAACAGCCCCAGAGTAAGTTCATGATGGTAATGAGAAACATGCATAGCCTGGACCTAAGACATTTCCTAGCAGGATGGCAGTGTGCTTCTGAAACCACAGCAATTCAGTGTTTTGGTTTTTATGGCAAACACACTTTAAATCACACTGACAGGGAAACACTGGAGTTGTTTACAAAACTTAGTGCAAAGTGATGGGAATCCACAAAGTACTTTTTGAAATAATGTGTATTTTGAGTGTATTCACCACTGCAGTATCAGGAACTTGAGTTGATATGGCCTTTACTACTTTTGGGAGAGATGCAGAAAGTGTACAAGTGAAGGAAATTACAAGAGCCAAGGAGTGCCCCATACTCAACTACACTCTGGCTCTTTGTGGTTACCACTGAAACCCCACAATTCTTGCTGCCTACAGCAGCTCAAAACAACTCTCCCTGACAGGAGCAGCACATCTGAGTCCAGGTGTGTAGCACCTTCCCAGAGCTGCTGTGATCTGTCTGTGATACAAACCTAAAAGAACCATTCCTGATTAAGGATGGGAGAAGACAACAAAGCGATAAGCAAGGAAGGAAGAATTACTGAAATTAACATAGTCCACAGAGAGAGAAGCCAGAAATGTAACACTTAAGATGGAGAAAACACAGGCACACACACGTAAGGGAAGACTGTGGAACAGAAGATGGTGAGAACTGTGCCGAAGGATGGCACAAGGATGCAGGGAAGGTGGGGTGTGCCCAGGTGCTGAGCAGTGACAAGCCAGGGAAGAGCTGTTGCTTTATGGGGGCCCAGGGATTCAGCCTGATGGTATCTGGCTAACACCTGAGTGTGACACTGACTGAAACAACAGCAGTGGAACAGAATGAGTGAACAAATCAGATAGTGCTGATCTGTCCCTGGAGCAGCACAACAAACAGGACACAGCACACCTAACCTTGGCACTGATTTCAAGGTACTCATCATTTGATGGTTTACTTACCTAGCTGAGCTGTTACCATGACTCTCACAGAATCACAGAAGTTGTCTATAACTCGTACAGGACGACGTGTTGACAAATCAAGCAGCAAGATATGTCCTCCTCCTGTCCCTATCCACAGTGCAGTATTTTTTTGCAGGCAAAGTGTCTTCACTCTTCCAGAATAAGCCAGTTTATGTTTTGATTCCTTATTTAGTTTTTCCACTTTGTTTCTACAAGTATGGAGAGAATTTGCATTGAAATCTGGTGGCACACTATTCCACAACTAACAGAACGACTCTCTCAAATACCAGACTTTTAAACAATCATTCATCAAGACAAGCCACAAAAATCTCATGCTAAAAAACTGCAATGAAAACTAGTGGATGTCTAAGAGCTACCTGGTCTCCTTCAGAAGGCCTTTAAATAGGAGGCTTTCTCTCCCAGTCTGCAGGAGGTTAATGTCACTGGAGTGGGAAGAGCACACCTACACCTGCTCCTAACCTCACCATAGACAGAAATGGATGTGGCACGTTAAGGGAGAGAAACAATTTAAATGCAAATGAAAATCACTGTCACTGTTAATAAAACTCTGATCTCCTACCGAGTCTGTGCTCTGGAGAGAGAAGACATTCTTAATCAGGGGATGCAGGAAGTAACTGGATGCAAAAGTATTAGTACCTCATGGACAGCAAAAGACTTTCTTATATCTTGAGTTAAACAAGTCTTCTTGACATCAGAGAAATTGTGAAACATAAGGGTTTAAAAAAATGGAATTCTGTGTGGAATAGTCTCAAGCTCTGGGCCAAAAGAGAGGAAAGGAAATCCACGTTTTCCCAAAGAGCTGGGCAAATCCCTTCCCTCTGGCAGGTTAAGGTACCATGCTACAGAAGGCAATCTGATTTCAGCTTTCTATCCATCAGGCCAACAATCTGCAAAAACCACTTACTTAAGAAAATGTGCACAGTCAATTAGTTCAGAAAGTTTTTCTGTCTTCTTGTCCCAGATTTCCACAAAATGGCTGTTTTTCTTTGCCAGGTAGATGGATTTGTCTATTGCTATTGAAATAATGTTTGCATCACTGTAAGCATTATGACAGAACCTAGGAGAGAGAACTCCAGTTAGATACACAGAAAATACCTAGTACAAAAACTTGAATATTTTGTGTGGGGCTAATTTCCCTCTGGCTCTTGCAGAATCATTCAGCCTCAAAACCAAACTGGGCTAAGATACAACGGAAAGGCTTTGCTATAATATTCTGCAGTTCGACATCAATTCTCACAGTAACAGAGTTGGGCTGACGATATCCTTGGAGGTGCATTAATGCTCAAAAGCTATTAATAAATCTTTCTCATCAAACACTGTTTTCCCTGCTCAGAAAAAAACTCCCCTTAACTTCAAAGCAGGATTTGTCCATGTGAGAATTATATCAAACAGTCCAAACATATCAGTCAATAATTTCTAAATAGTGAGAAGTCAGCAATCATACACAGTTAAATATATACAGGACAAAGATATGCACACATATCATACTGACAGACATGGAAGGACAAATACTACACTAAATATCTGTACATAATTCTAAATAAAGTAAACAAGGCCTGGACTAATGCAGTTGGAGAAGAAAAACTGATCACTTGCTTTAAGATATTTTCTGAATAGATATTGACTTCATAAATCCTTTATAGAGTAAAAATAGATAACCCTTGTTTAAAAGCAGCAAGAAATACTTTCAACACTACTCACTGATATTCCATCAGCACTATGGAAGGAAAAGAAGTAAACTCAAAGAACGAGCTCTAGAATAACACATTCATCAGAGTTCTGTCAGAAACCTTTAATGGAAACAACAAAAATGCCAAGTAACATCACTTGTAAGAAAAAACTTACAGTTGACTTGTCTTCGTTTCAATGAGCTTTTGGACAGAGAAGTCACTAGTTAAGGCAATGATTTTTGTTCCACAGCCTCCCCAGGTTACGTTTTTTTCAGATAAGCATGAGGATTCATTTAAGCACATCAGTGGTGTGCTAACATTTCCTATAGTTAGTATCTTCAAGGGTGTAGCACCCTTACACTGCAAGAAAAAATGTACTCTGCATTAGAAACAAGGATGATGCAGACACTGAGAAACTGTTACAGGAGCACACAGCCTCCTGAATTAAAGACACACATTCAGATTTTCTGACCCGTTATGGTTCAGAACATTTTCAGAATGCTGTGGACTGAAAAGCACCATATCCCATTATAGATGTCCCACAGGAAACAGCCTGTGTGAGTGGAAACAGCACAGAGCAGGGACTGACACATCCTGCAAGCTCTGGAGCAGTTAAAAGGACTGGATGGAAAGTCACATCTCTGTCTTTGGAGACATCCCACACTGGGCCAAATTCTAGTTCTGCAATGCCCTGCAACTCCATAGCTGCTCTGTACTGCACTCAGGAGCTCACCCTCAGGAACCAGCTGATATAAACGGCTCACATTATTTCTTCATCAGTCCTGCGAGAAGAACTCTGACCTACAGAAAACCTGAACAGTATTTTCTTTTTGAACAAAGCTGTCCTACAAAAAATTACCAAATAAGAAGAAAAAGGAGCCACAACAGCAATAAATATAGGAGATTAAAACTGTTAGAATGTTCTTAATAATGACCATTCATGGTGGTCTTTACCTAGTTTGCAAGGCCTTTCAAAGGAATTTTTCACCTCTTAACTCTACTGCTATTTTAAAACGTGCAGTTTCTCTAAGACTGCAGTAGAAAATTATTTTTAGCTTTAGAGAAGCAATTAAAAAGTAAGTAGCATAAAATAAAGCTCCTCTTGGTAGCTGCTTTAGATATTATGGACAGCACTTTGTAGAACAGACAGCAAAGAACAAATCTACCTTTACTGCTCTGTCTTCAAAAACTGCCAGTCTGCCATCAGCTGTGCCTACCAAGAAGAAATTCTTCTGTTTGCTGGAATAAAATAAAACAATGAATTCTAGAAATGACTTAATCAGATAAGAAGTCTCTACTGTTTCAAGCATTCAATTAAACACTAAAAGCAAACACAAACCCTATGATCAGGAATATAGTCCCCAGTGTAACTGGGTGAAAAACTAAGTGGAAACACAGTCAAAATAAGCAGCAGTGGTCTGAACAAAGCAGCACAGTTGAGAGATGTCATTTTCTGAACATCTCTGTTTAGTAGTATTTCCAAAATGTAAGTCAAAATATTAAAAATTCATTTATACCTTTGCTTTGAAAGGGAATTGCAATATAAACAGGTGATGGAATCTGACATTTTCTGCAGACGATGCCTTCTTGTCTCATCTTCAGTGTTAACGGCCCAGAGAGAACCAGACTGGGTCCCTGCTACAACCCAGTTTTCTTTCTCAGTAGGAAGAGTCACTAAGGCCAAACTTAAAATTTTACTATCTGCAATATCCTGGGTCAGACAAAAAAAGAAGAAAAACAACATGGTCATGATTGCAGTCAGGATAAATGCTAGCTAATTACTGGTGATAGAAATGAAGTACAATCTTCTTGGACCCTGGACACACCCAAGGCCTAACCTCCCCTGTAAGAAATCTAATTTTCTACTAGCAGAATACATTTTCAATTGTGCCATTTATCTTCTAAGTGCTGGGAAAGACCCCTCAAAGAGTACACAGGAAAATCTCTCAGCTGAATTCTGAAAAAAAACCATTCTCTCTATTCTAATCAAGGTCTTAACTCTATCAGAGAATTAAGCAAACAATTACACTGCAATATACATTCAGTTTAATTGCTAACAGTGAAAGTACTGGCTGAATATTTCTTTTTCATTTTAGTTTAAAAAAATAACCCATTTAATTTATACCAAAGCTACCAATTCAGATGTATCATGGTCAACAGATGGCAGATGGAAATAGAACTGAAATGACTTTGCTGATGAGTCACACTCAGTTCTGGCACACATGTTCATCACAGCACATCGAGCCTGGGTAAAACCTTTCCCCTTTTCTGATGGGACTGAGATGTACAAGAATCAAATTAAAAGAACTGGAGAGCATCTCCTAAAGTGGCACAAGGAGATGGCATTCATGGGAAGTGAGGAATCATTAAGAGACTGCCTGGATTGTTGTGGGAGGTAGATATGAAGGGTTGCCTAACTACTACTCCTTTTTGTGGCCTCATGCTAGAAATAGCTTCCATCTGAGTGGAAGAAAGTCACCCAGTAGTGCAAAAACAGTATTATGAGAAAGTTCAGGCTGGATGGCAGGAAAAGAGGAAAAAGCAACTGCTTTTCTACTTTATTTCATGGATACAATGATGACTCACTTATGAGCTTTGTTCTCTCAAGCTTTCCAGAAGTAATATCCTGCTTCTGAAATACAACTGGGTGCCAGAAAAAAAATAGAATAAATGGCAACTTTGCCACATACCTCACAAGTATGTCCATCTGTATTCAGGTTAACAAATGAAAGTTGTGCTTTTTCTGTGTTGCCATTGCCTATCCAGACTCCTGCCCTCTTGCAGCTTTGGTTGGCAGCTACCATGCACTCTGCTGTAGATGTGCTGGGCATTGAGACATACCTCATCAAACAGAGGAGCTCTGCAGAATTCAGCATCTCATAAACCTACAAAGAAAGCCACAGCACGCACATGGTCACAGCAATGGCTTGTACAGTGATCAATAATAAGCAATGGATAACAATATTTTATGGAATATGGACACGGTATCTCAATAGGTCTGGCTAGAATAAGTTGTTGGTAGACTTGAATGGAACAGTCTATTTTGGATGGCAAGAGTAGCCAGTATTTCATGTCTGTTTCCATTCCAGCAAGGAAAAGCAGAAAAAATCCTGTGCCTCTTACTAACCTAATCTCCATTCCTTTCCAGAAAGCACAACCACTTTTTAGTATCATCTGTCATAAAAATACAGATAAATACACTAAATAATACCTGGGAAGATGTTGGTCGCTCCTGAGGGTTTTCCTTCAAACAACTTTTAATTAAATTTTCAACTTTAGGCCAGGGGGCACACCCATATTCTTTGACAGGATCTAAAATGTAAAATTAAATAACTTCTTAACCAGCATTTAGCATACTTCTGAGTAATTTCTTATTTTAAGAATTCATCAACTTCTTCCTGAGCTGCTCTAAGAAATATCACATTCTTAGGTGAAATGTCAACATGAACAGCTTGGAGTTGTTCATCTACCATTAAATGCTAGAGCATGAAATGCTAGAACTAGAGCCCTTTTCATTAATAGCAGTTACAGCAAATGGATTTTGCTTCATCTTTTTCTTTCCTTCCTGTACCTGGGACTGATTCACAGATATATAAGGGTTGTGTTTTAATTAATCCTGTAATTTCATTCTGTAGTCTTTCAAATTCCTGTGAACACTTTTTCCCACATTTATTCTTCTGTGTTTGGGCAGAATATATGGGATACAGCTGAACTTCCAATAAAACATATAGCAACTAGATAAACAACTCCATATAGTATTGATGAGATATGGAAGTTCAAAATCCCACTCAATGCTGTGAATATGTATCTTATGACTACAGCTGCTGAGCTAAGAACAAATTACTCATGAATAATGGTGTATTTATTGCTTTTCCTTTTACTTCATCACAATCCAGAGCAGATATTCCAGTCCTGCATTAGACAGAGGTAACATTAATGATAAAGACCTGCAAACAAACATATTCAGTTCAACGAATGATAGGCACTGTTTACTTGTGAGATCAGCCAACCCTTCTTTTGGTGGAAATAGATAAATGATGAGCATGTGGACAGATGGGACTGTACCATCCTCAGAAACTAATACTTCTGATAATTTCATAGGACTCATAATACAGTCAAATGGACAGCTGTGCTCAAGAGATAGTCATTAGTTCTTGGGATATTCCCTTCAGCAAGAAGGTTGAAATTGTCTGAGCTTAGAACTGGACAATTTCTCTTAAGCAGTTGAAAATGTATGAACTCTTTGTCCCTCATAATGGAGAAGCCATGCCAGATTAGGTGATGCTGCTCTCTCCTAGACGGAGTGAAACATTTCTTAAAGAATGTTTCATGAGTAGACCCCCTGCTGCAGGCAATAAATAAGAACACCAGACACTAAGCTTGTTGTATTACAAAAATTCAGCAGCTCTTGACACCTTGGTACAGGTTGCCAAAGATGGCATCACATTGTCCAGCTGACTACACTATGTCCAGCCTGACAGCCTCTTTACTTCCCCCTCCAGCAATCAACAACTACATATTGTAACACAGATGGAATATGAAGAATGTTACATAGCTGCACAGGGACTTCACAGTCTTGACAAGTTAAAAGGAAATTCCTAATTAAAACATTGAGGGGTGGCTGCTCTTTTAAGGTAGTGGTGCTTTTCTTTTGTTTTGCTTTGTTTTGTTTTTTAAGTAAGAATTCAAGGGTTTTTTAAAAGATTTTAAGATATTCAGCTTTTCAATAATGGATATATTAATGTAAAGTATGTCAGTCAAAGAACAAAGGTGGAATTGTGTTTATCTTCATGCATGATATGCATTATAGATGGTACCTTCAGCAACACCCAGTTTAGCTGGCTCTGGATGAAGTCCCAGGGATACATAAAACCTTTCTTTACAAAGTGAACCAGCTAGATTCTTTGAAATTGCAACAGAATTATTCTCATTGTGATGCTGAATATATGTCTATTTCTCACAATTTCTAGACCATATAAAGTTAGGGGCAGATTCTAAAAATTGCTATTACTTAGTCTCCTCCTCTGATCACTGTCAGATGTAACGTAATTCATACGAGATGCTATTTTTGGAAGAGGCAGGACAAATGTTACAACTTTAAGAAATAAGGCATACCTGGTAGTTTTCCTTGTATTGCCAATTCATCAAATTCATTTGGAAACTTCAAGCCTTCCATTATTCTTCCTCCTCCTGTTAAAATGTCATAAAGCAGCAGGCCAAATGAATAAACATCAGCTTGCTGATTGTAAATAACATTTCCTCTGGCAACCTCTGGTGCTCGAAATCCTGCAAATAAATCATTCATTAATAGTTACATTCATGTCAAGATGAAAACATCTTTATCCTTTTAAAAGGAAACAGTTATGGATGAAAATAACACAGGAAGTAAACTAAAAACAGCACACTATTTCTGGGCTGGCAATAGTCTGCATTTGGCAGACCTCCAAAAACATCAGCAGTAAGTATAAAGGAAGGGGACAGTCCATCAGTCACAGAGCTCCTGCACCATTACACATAAAGTAATGGTTTTATCAATGAATGCTGAAAATGAAGCACAAGTCTGCAATCTTTACTGAAGGCCTAACATTTAACGCTTAAGGTCACACCCTCATGCACAATTTAAAAGAGCTAAAGGAACTTTTCAGAGTGATTGAATTGCTCAGTGCTTTAGAATGGATGCTCACAGGTTCTCTAAAGTCGGGGAACAGTGCAGGTATTTATTGCCTTTAAAAAACATTAAGACCTCCATATGCACTACTGGCAATTAAACCAACAAATTTCAGCAATATAATTTCAATATCACAATAACCATATTAAGAGAGCAAAAAATTATGATGAATGTATGTAATTTCATTTGTTCTGTTTTTAAACCTTTAGCATACTTCTTGATTCTTCTATAAAGGGGTTAGTTAAGACGTGAACAGGAAGAAAGGCCAAGAGGTATAAATCTGGCATCCCAACTTGTAATATGATTAGGATTACTTTTTTGTGATTTAAAGCATAGATTTGAGTTACTTCTTACAGACTACATAGAAACATATTAGCTATTTTTGGACATAATGCACTGTAAACCAAAGAATATTTCCATACCTGGTGTGCCTTCAGAGGTTTTTATTCCCATTCGGCAACAATACTGGGCAATGCCATAGTCAGCTATTTTTGCAATAACAGCTGAATTGGGATATAAGGTAAAAAGCAACACATTGTGAGGCTTTAAATCACGGTAGATGATCATTGCTGAATGCAGGTACCTATTAATAAAAAAAAATATTTACTGAAAGCATCCATATGTCTGGGATTTATCTGTATGCACACACAGAATACATTATTCCACAACAGTAAATCGTGCTTTCAAATGTGAGCTATTGTGTTAAAAATGTCAAACATCACCGACATGACACTCCTTTACTCGATAATAACTTTAGACTTGTTCTCATATACTATTTACTGGCACACACACATTGCAGTATTTTAGTTCCAAGTCTTATCTGAATCGTTGCTGGCAGTCTGCAAACTGAATCTTAGAAGTTTAAGTTTCACTGATCCCTCAACCCCTTTGCAGGTTTTGTCATTTTGAAGTCGCACTCCACTAGATCCCGAGGTCATTCAGGGACTTTCAGAACTTGAGAAATGCACTAAATTAACTTCTCTGACATATCAGTATGAAATCAACAGCCATGTAAGAAATTGCACCCAGAACTCTTGCAATTTTTCTGCTTATATGAGTATCACAGAATCAGAATTACTGAGTATTCTCAGCTGGAAAAGGTCCACAAGGATCATCAAGTCCAGCTCCTTAATTAATGGACTGGAGAGGGATCAAACCCACAACCTTGGTATTATTGTGGCACCATGTTCTAACCAACTGAGCTAATTTCAGGGTCACTTGTTATCAGAACAAAACACAGGTAACAAAAGTCTGTGTTATATATCAGCTAATCAATCATAAAAATAAAAACATTTGCCTGATCCAAGTGGATATGAGAAAATAGAGGCTTTTCATTTGCAGTATATCTTATTTGCAGCCATATCCTGTTTTTACAGCAATGAAGAAGTCACATTTACCTTAAGCCATCAGCTACATGTAGAGCTATCCTGTGCTGAAGTGTTCTAGTTAAACTTGCATTGTCTTGTTGAAGCAAACGATCAAGAGATCCTTTAAGAGCTAATTCCATCACCAGCATCCGGGGACGGATTGCAGCAGCCAGCAAAGACACTAAACTGGGGTGATGCAGGTGACAAAGCACTGCAAGCTCCTGTAAATTGTAAGATTAAATGAAATAATGCAAATAGCGTAACCTCTGTAAATCTGAAGTAAACTGAGTATGTTTTGGAGTGAAGACTTGCAATTTACTTAAACTTGTAAAGCCCTTTGCTAGGGTTGGCATTCCAAGAGCAGCACTACAGAAAAATAAGCATTATTCCTTACTTGTCTTAGAAGCCTGAGGGAAGTGTGCTTATTGAAAATCTTCACAGCAACCTCTTCTCCCCCATAGGATGCACGGTACACAGATCCAAACCCACCATCACCTTTTGAACAGCAACATTGAAAAGACTATTATAAACAAAGGGACAACAACCATTTCTCAAAATACAGCTGAAAGGGTTCAGTTTTAAAATGTGTGGATCATCTACTGTGTTAAGCTTCATGATCAGTTATCTAAACACATAAAAACCAGCATTCTAGCATACAAGTTAATGGAAAATTAAAAACTCAATAATCTTAAATTCAGAACAACTTGAAGTAATACATGTCTTCAGAAACGAAATCTCTAAAATGTTGCAAAACTGACTTCAATAGATTTGCTTCCATAAACTGTGTTAAAAAACTCCAAACCCTACAAAATAATGCTTACCCAAGAGAAATTCAGGAGCGTCATCAAATTCCAGGTCATCAATGTTCAACATAATATTTCTAGGCAAATCAGCCAATATCAGATCAGGAGCAATCTGAGCAATTGGAATGGTCTGTCTTGGTTGATCTGGATTTACCAAAAGGTCACCTAAGAGAAACAAATAAAAAATGAAAAAAACCACCCTAAAAAAAGAAGGTTAGTCATAATTCAAAAGGCACTGAAAGTACATGGATCTCTGAGTGTGTGAGACCAACATACGTAAAATTAGATTCATATGAGTGCATATATATATTTTTTGTTTTATATAGACACACACACATACATACATACTCTTTGCCATTTAAATTCTTGGATCTTACATGTTTGAGTATTTTCAAGGTTCTGTATATGTACCAATCAAATGTAATTGAAACTGTTGTTATGTAATAACACCAAACTAACCAAGAGATTATCTTTCTGTCTGTTAAAGGAAAGAATGCTGTGTGTGGAATGTCATCCTGAATACTGGCTTTTAAATTACAGTTCTACATGAGCCAACCAAAAGATCAAGCATCAGTTTGCTATATGCTGGATTCAGTTCCATGAATGAAATTGCATTATCAATATTATGACGAAAGAATTCTTCCCAGTATTGCAATTTTTACTTGGCTACACAGAGTAGCTGCAGTCTGTCTCATATTCTATACTTATATATATTAGGCAGCTCTTACACAAAAAGAAGAACAACTTACTTTTGACTTACACTGTAATTACTTCTTACAGAAATGAAACATTTTTAAACAACGTGAAATATCCAAATCTTATAAAGGGGATGTCGTATATGATTAGTCTACATACAGGTGTACCTTTGTGTACCTCAAACAGCATAAATATGTACCTTCTTCAGCTTTTCTAAGCAAGTCATCAAGGAGTATTTTTTGATGTTCTTCACCATCTTGAAAGCTGTATAGAGCCCATTTCTTCAACAGCGTTTCTCCTTCACCACATACATCTATATCCAACAAACCTGGAAACCATTCTTCCATAAGAGAATCTATGTGATCCACAACTTGCCCCAAAAGGATGCACCCTGTAAGAAACCAAAGGAGGGAAATTACAGACTCAATCTGCCATACTTCTAATTACAGAGATAAACTCTGTATTCTAAGGGCAAAAGCACAACAAACCAAAATGCCAAGTTGAAATCAAACTGCAGAAAAACTCAGGCTCAGGAATAACTAACCTTTTCTGCAAGAAGGTGCTGTGATTTTCAAAAAACTGTCTGGGTTGTTGTCAAATACTGCTGATTCCACCAGACAATAAGCCTCAGGAGACCAATTCAAGTAGATGCCTTGTCTCCAGTACATTCTATTAGGACGAAGTGCTCGCTCTAGAAAATACAAAATGAGATTAAGAATCTGATCTCAAATATGAATGTCAAATTTAAAATTCAAGGTACTTTGTTTAATTATCATTCTAGGATAACACATACCCAAATAACAAAAAAAAATAAAGGCTACAACTTTGCAGGCAGCATAGCATAGCCCCACAAAGCTGAAGATATGTCAGCTGGTGTTCAGTTCCATAAGGTATATCCACAAATATAAGTATTAAACCAGATGGTAAGTCGTGTAGCAGGTAGGCATTACAGAAATGCTCAGGTACCTTCAGGTTCAAGCATAGAGTATCTTGGGCAATGTACGAAAAAACGCAGTTATCTGAATTTTTCCCCTGCCACACACTCATGAAAATAGCTGCATGCAACTGGAATTTAATGCTCAGAAGAAATCTGAATTCCAGGACAGCAGGCATTTGTAGAGCATTAGCAATGCATGTTTTTCATACTTGACTTGTCACCAGTATTCATAAATCACATATTAAGAAAACAGCTGAATGAATTTGGCAAGTTCAGCAGATAAGTCTACACAAACCACAGAATTATTGGTAAAAATATTAAAGACACACCCCCTCCTTCTGATGAAAATGAAGTTTTTAGGCTTTCATAAAAGGAGAATCAATGAACCTGAAGACAAGCAGTTTGTTTTTCTGTGTGGAAGACATACCCCTTCCTGGATTCTTTGTGGAAGCAAATAGCAATATTGCATAAATACATGGATTTCCTCTATCTCTGGCATGTGAAGGAGAGAAATAGGCTGCTCACAACCTTCATTTTCTTCTGCACACCACTGTGAAGATCAGGTGCTATCTTGTTCCTGCATATTTCTAAGTTAACAAAAATGACCACTGTCTTCTTCTTACATTTGTGAAGTGGTTTGAAATGAGCTAAAACAAAACAATGTTGGGGACTAGGGCTTTAATATGCAGGTGTTGGCATTCAAAGGAAACTTGGTCACTATTAGTTTTGAAGATAAAGATTCGTACCTCTTCCTGACAGCATGTAAGGCGATATTTCAAGCAACCTGTTGATCAGCCTGGACCAAAATCCCATAGGAAAGTATGGCATCTCATAAAGCCTGATGATAATTTCTGAATTTTCACAGTGGGGAAGCTCTATAACAGGCCTGTGATCAGACAAACTGAAAGAATAAAAGTATAAAGACAGAATTTGATTAAGTACTTTATCCAAACCGACTGATGACATATATTATTTATTATGTAAAATGTATTCTTTATTAATGAAAGTGTGATTCAGATGATCAGGGAGCTGACAGATAGTGTATCTGCTTATTCTGCTTGCTTGTGCTAAAGTGAAGTTCTGCTGTAATTTAAACTAATCTCACTAACAATCATTAGATGGCAAATGTAAATGTGAGAAGAATCTGAAACATATATAAGGCAGGGAAGACATTCAGATAAAGTCTTCCTATCCCAGGGCTTTGAAGGACATAGAAAGCCTAATTAGCAACTATTAAACACATTAGGGCAATCTGTAACTGAGGCAGAAAAACTGTGTTAATGTGCTTCAGATGTAACAAATACGACACTGAAAGTCATAACTTTTTGGTTTTGTCACCACATTTAGTGTCAACACTGTTTGGAAGAGATACTGCCTATGAGTAACTTGTCCGTGGTTCTCACTTCAAGCAATTAGGTTATAGAATTTTATGTTTGTCTTTTATATTGCAATAAATGTCTGCAATGCTGGCACACTGCTAAGTAAAGCTAAATTATAATCTCCCTGCTATAGTCTTGAAGCATGGTAACCGTAAAAGAAATACTATCCTCATAAAGCATTTTATCATTTATACATTCCATTTACCCACCATCCTCACACAGTGTAAGCTTTATCTACTACAATTTCAGCTTAACATGTCTCTTCCAAAAGCATTTACTAAAATGTAGTATACCAGGTATGTATCACACTTTAATGTACCAAATTGCTCTGTTGATCGGTTAAACTAGTTAGCCTGATGGGAGATTTTTATTTTCATCTATCTCTATGGCTGACCTTTGTGGGTTTAGCTTTGTTTACCTGCTTGGGATTAGTAGTTGATCCTCTCCTAATGGCAAAGCAATCTGAAACTTTTCCAGAAGCTTGAAGTATTGTGACATATAGATCTTAGGAAACTTGCTCTTCTTCAAAAGGAATTTTTCCACATCTGAACGCTTTACAATGCCCTTTGGATATTTAGAACAGCCTTCCACTTTCACCATTAGAATCTTTCAAAAAAAGTAGAACAATTTCAGATATACATTCACCATTAGATTGCATTTTCCTGACAAACTTTGTCCCCTGAAATATTTGGTACAGCCTAGTATTCAGGGAGGGGGAAAGAAGGTTGGAAATGGACTGCCTTTCATAGTGAAACCAAACATTTCCATAATGCTTGACAGCATGACAAGAGCAGTGACAAAATGTAACCTGTCCAAGTCACTCGTGTGGTTTTCACTGTGTGTTGTCATCTTCCAGGTCTTTTCTCACTCTTAATCCTATCAGCTTTAAAGGCTCAAATTTACATTTTTCCATCCCATTTCTGGCACTGAATGAAAGGTGAAGTTTCAGAGGTCAGGAAATCTGAATATATATAATAAATTTCGACAGTGATTCTAGATCAACACTTCAGTGATGGTCTCACTTCAGTAGTCAGTCTGCTACTCCCCCATTCCAACATGTGAATCCATGGCACCCACTTTCCTCTGCCATCCATACCAAGCATACAATGACAGTTCTTCCCCACTTCTTACAGCTTTAACCCAAAGTTCCACGTTTCATCTCAACTTGTTGCAACATATTGCAGGATTACTTTGCATCCAGGGTGTTTTTCTATTCTACATATATTGTTGTGTCCATTGCAGTTTAAATTATATTGGACATTACAGTGTAAGAACATAGAAGCAAGGAGATAGTTACTTGTCCAGAAAGCAACATGAACAGAAAGAGATGGATAAAACCAGGCGGGTCCTGAGAAAATTCTAGATCATGAAAGGACAATGAAATGGTGAAGAAGAATCACTGATAAGTGACAGGGGCTTCAGACAGGGCAAAATGTACCATGAATCCATAGACAGAAAGTAATCCGAGTCTAACCTGTGCCATGATTTTACACAGCCACTTAGGATCTACAAAATACAGATCTCTCAGCTGTAGTGCTGGGTCTTGAAAATGAAGGAGAACACCTGCATAAAGAAAACTGTAATTAGCAATGCACTGCTCAAGCTCCATAGTAAGCAAAGTACACACCCCACTCTGGGCTGTTTCCCTTATGTGACTTGACATAAGCAATTTGAATAATACAGATGTTGAATTTATGTCAGAATCTCAGAACAGTAGAATGCAATCATGGTTTGTTCAGCTTTACATTTGTTTTCAGACTTTCTGTTAGGTTTGTAATCTGACTTGCTTTTTTGACAAGCTCTGTGTGGTTTACTATTTAATCTTAGGAAATGCACTGAGATAAGCTGTTACATGTGTTCCTCTGACCAGTACTCTAACCTGAGCTATTGGAGCAACTGCGTATTTCTTCAGCAATATGCTGATATGCAATATCCTGTTCTGTCTACCCAGTAGATATGATGTTTTCAAGGAGGGGCAAGAGATATAAATGGTTACAATAGTGATCCTTCATATCATGGAATTCCCTTCCTAACAACCTGGTTTAACAAACTAATGTTACCCAGGCTGAGGCACTTCAGCTCACCACTTTATCACAACCCTGTGCAAGATTTAAAAATGTGTACAAGACTGTCTGCTGCAGATTTGCAACAAAGTGCTAACAAACATACATTGAAGATGGTGTTTTACCTGATTCATTCAGAAAGTGAATTGCGTGAGGGAGTTCATTTTCATCCAATTGTAACTGGTTTTCTTGCACCAGTTCCAGTAAGCGTTTCTGGTCAATCACAGGAAATTCCACTGGGACATTTTTCCTTTCCAGCAAAATTCTCTTTTCCAGCTCCAGGTAGCTGTCAGGAATTAGCTGACCAACCACTGGTTGATCTCTGATCTGCAAAATTAGGAAGAATAATCTTAAACATAATAATTTATTCATGTGAATTGCAGATAATAAAACTAAGATGTAAGTTGGGTACATCCACTCAACAGCAGCAGCAAGAAGGAACAAGA
Organism: Myrmophylax atrothorax; assembly: GCA_026770055.1. Classification (NCBI taxonomy): domain Eukaryota; kingdom Metazoa; phylum Chordata; class Aves; order Passeriformes; family Thamnophilidae; genus Myrmophylax; species Myrmophylax atrothorax. The sequence continues at coordinate 13,316,093 of JAOXXN010000265.1, forward strand.
ACACTCATTTATTGACTAACATGGCTTAGTGGGTAGGATGACTTTGGAGACAACAGAATTAAAAGTGCAGATTCTCCAGTTTAGGAAGATCACTCAGACCACGAGATCTTCTTTTCCTGCTTTAATTCACTCTCCTCTTTCTAGGAATAGTTTCATGTTATGTAAAATGAAATCAGTAAATGGAAAATGAGTTGGTTTTTCAAAAACCATAAAATCCTGTTTCCTGGTCCCCTGAAATCTTGCAATACTTACTGTAATTACAGGATGCAAACATGTAATTTTACATGCTTAATACATTCAACAAAAACAGTTTTTAATTAAATTTTTTGTAAGAAAAAGATGGCCCTACTGCCAGAAAAGAGAACTTAGCTGGGATTTTTACTTAGTTGATTTTTTATGATAGAAAATTAAATTAAAACAAAGCTCATGATTTTATTTCATTATTTTGCTGTGTATAACATTTATAAAGGCAAGATGAGTTTGCTATCACATTAAAATGTATTTAATTATGTGCTAATGATTAGAAATGCATTCACAACTAAAACTAGGAAGTTTTCAACATTGCAAACAGTACACAGCTTACCTTGAAGTGCAGACTCTCCTTTATTATGATTTTCCGAAGTCTGATAATGGAATCAGATTCTTCTGTAGCATTGACAAAGTGATAATCTTGGATTGCTGGGAAGCCTCGCTTATTCAACAGCTCTCTAGTGATTTTACTCATGCAGGCCTTACGCTGCATTTCATCAGAAACATCTAAATGAGTGCCAACAAGAATGACGGGGGATGTTGAAGCTCGTGCCTGTCAGTAAGATCCATACTGTTGATTAACTCAATAGTGAATGTTGATTTTAGTGTTCTACATCCACATAAAATGTGAGCAATTTAGTAAAAAAAAAAATCAATAAAATTGAAAAAAGCAACTGTTTCTTTCTCTTTGAATAAACCTTTCTTAACTAACTTTTGAAATCTGAAATACTATTTCATGTCCTTATTTAGAATAAGTTTAAACTGCAATCCCACCTAATAGCCGTGACTGGATAAGACAGTCAAAATGCATCAGCCTATAAATGCAAAGCATCATTTTCAAGATACAGAGAGCAGTCTATTTCAAAACAGAAATATTAAAAAAATCAGCTTTTTCTAAAAGAAAGCAGTGTAGATCTGGATTTCATTCTTTGCAGATTAACAGCAATGTCTGTAAAGTAGGAGCGACATTTTTTGTTAATAACATCCAATAAAATCAAAAAGCCAAAGGAAATGGTACTTTGCTAGTTGTCAGTGGAACAGTGCAGGAATGAAATATCTGCAAGTACTGCAGAGCAAAGGAGAACACATCAGAAATGGTCTTCATCAACACTAAACTGACTGCAACCCTCTGTTGCAACCCTCTGTCCTGTGTCACTGCTTCAAGGCGAAAAGAGTGAAAAAGACAAATTTACTGAACCAAATCAGTATAAAAACTTTTCCTGTGATTGTATTGCCCAGTCATAGCTAACCATCCTACCAAAGTAAAAGACAAGTAATGGTCACTCCCCCAGTGAGTTACTCCATTAAATGATGATAAAACACTCAGAGCAAACAAAAATTATGTAGGCAGATTCTCAGATCAATTTCCCTACCACAATTCTGGAATCATTCCTATTAACAGCAGGATGCTAAGAATACACTTAATAGCTTAACTGACTTAATCTAGTCAGTTTTAAATTAGTCTAATTCTGATTTCCCCAGGATTTACACTGGAGTAAAACAAAAAAGCAAGTTTAACTCATCACTCCTTTAATACTATCTCTTTCTTATTTTTATCAGTCAATTCAAAATATTGCCAGAATATACAAACTATTCTTTCACACATCACTTTGTACCATTTTAAGTACAAATGGTGCTGATCATGCCTTTGTATGTTTAAAAATATTTTCATATCCAATACATAATGTATTTCAGCTCTTGTTTAATCTTACTACTTTTATTTTCTGAAGAGTTTTTTAATTCTTACCCTGTCTAAAAATATTTGTAACTAATTTACTGTCCACAAACAGCTCCCTGGAAAGAGAATTCCATTCTGTATGGCTTACCTTGATGTTAAAAAGCCACGGCTTCATAGCATCCACCTCTGCTTGTCCTTTGCTGAGATCATAAACAGCAAGATATAAAGCTCTTTGTGTCATAAAATGAGGATGGGTACTGTAGAACTCTTCTTGTCCTAATGATCAAAAATTTTCATTGTTTATTATTTCCTTGATTGAACATCATCAGAACACAGAAAGGCAGCAGAACACTTATTCTCAGACCATTAATTCACACATTAAACTAATGTTTGTAGAACTTTCTCTAAATTGACAAGAAACCCATAATAACTATGAGTTTTAGGTAGATACTATGTGGTAGCTCATTGACTGAAGTGTAGTGTTGAAACATATAAGCTAGTTCTAAATCCAGAAGTGTTTAGGATTTAACAACTGGATAAACACGGTTGCTGCAAAGACAACTTGAAAGGTCACGATTCTTTTAAAACTCCAGTACTGAACTTCTCCCTCACCCCTTCCTTCCATCCTTCCAGCAACTTCAAAGTAAGACTCCCAAATTCACATGATTAAACACTCAAAATTACAATTGAAGTTGGACATCCAGCTTGAATGCTGCCCATCTGTGCTTATGCATTGTGATAACAGACTCTATTTAAATGATGACATTGTTTTAAAATAACTTTCCTATAGACTAAAACAGCCCTGAATTTCAGAAGTGCTTCTGTAGTCCCCAGAACTTAGACAGTTTTCCAAAAACCCAAGGGTCAAAGACTCCTCTTCTGTGCTTTGTTTCCTGTGACCTTAAAAACCTGTGATACTGTAGAGCCTAGAGAGACCCAGACTATAAAAGGGAGAATCAGTTGAGTGGAAGACTCTTCTGGCAAGAAGCTGTTTCTTACTATTCTGAAATAACTATTTTAAAGTCCTGTGGTTGAAATGAGTGGTCAGACCACATCTGGTGATGAGAAATTCCTAAAGTTTTACATTAAATTTGAGGGATTAGCTGCTAATTTACAGAATTCACTAATTTATAAGTCATCACTGGACTTTTGCTGTAAGTTTGTGTGATTGTACTGTCCCCAATTTGAATGTCCACAGGCTGACTCTGAGAATAAGTAATGCATTAAGATCTTAGAAAAGAAAATAGTAAAGGACAATAAGCTTGTGAAATACCTCCAAAATCCCATGCATTTAATATAAGCTCCTTCTTCATTTTGCCTTTCCCTTGAATGATCCAGTCTTTTACATCAATGCCTACTGTAGCTTTCGGAGAGCCCAGCTCTGTTCGTTTGCTTCTCATTAGTTGTTGTAACAGGGTAGTTTTCCCACTGCCTGTGTTTCCAACAATCATGAGCTTCATTCTGTTATAAGGTACAGCCTTCTTCAGTCGTTGTTGAAGAAATCTGGAATTAAAAAAGTTTGCAAAAGTGTGTAATAGAGAAAAATACCAACGGAACTCAACAAGGAAAAATCTAAACCCATGCCATTTTCTTCAAATTTTCAATATCTGTTTGATATTACTGGGCTTTTAACTGTTTATTCTAGGTTCTGATTTGAAAGCTAAATTTTAATTTATAATGTATCTTTTTTGTTTTGTAATTATCCCCAAACTGTGTTCTGTGCAATGCACTGGGGAACAGAAGATACATATTACAAATAATTGGTAAGCATCATTTTTTGCACAGTTTATAGAAATGTCAAATTCCAGAGGTAATATTAGTATGGTCTAAACCACTCTGGTCTATTTTATGTGTGTGTCTTGACATGACATGAAACCTTCCATAGAGCAGCACGCTGGACTTCACACAACAAACCAACATGTCTTTTCAAAACTAATGCTTACTGCACATCCCAAGAAAGCAAAACAAGAATATTCAAGAACAACAGGGCAACAAACCTGATGATGTCTCTGGCTTTGTATCCCACATGTTTGAAGTCTAAATTCAGATGGAGCCCTTCCAGAGGAAGGTCCCAGATTTTGGACAGCCTTCCCATTTCATCTGGAAAGAATCTCAGATCGGGGTTATGACTTACATCCAGAGAAGTCAAGTTTTCTAGGAAGCCAATCTGAGGAGGAATCTAAATAAAAGAACATTTAATGGACAGTAATGAATTAAAAAAAACCTATTAGCATGAATACATTAAATATTTTACAAAACTAGGTATTGTTTTTACTGTAGTGTATGTTTTTTCAACAAACAGGCCTAATATTCTACACTAATAGAGAAAGGACCTCATAAGCAATTCATTATACAAAACAGATTATATGACACATTCCAGGAATAAAAGCTGAATAAATAAGGTGATTTTCATTTATAGAAGTACTATTGGCACTTACATAGCATTTCACTATAGAATGTACAATGGCATGAGAGGTGACATGAAAATCAAATGAACATTGAAAAATGGCATTCAATTGAAAAAAAAATTAACTTTCTCTAGGTAGACTCTTACACTTTACCTCCTTTAAGTTGTTGTGGGACAGGTGTAGCTTTTCTAGCCTAGACCATGCACATGCCTTTTCACTCAAGTCCAAGATGTCTATTTGATTATGATTAAATAACAGCTCCCTTAAGTTCAATGATTTCCAGTGCACTGGTCCAGGCAGGCTGACAATCTTATTTTGGCTTAAATCTACTGATCGCAAACTGAAAACAGGAAAATAAAAAAGAGAGAAGTTAGAAAGAGAAAAAATAAGACCCAGATTAACTGGAACTGGAAGTGTATCCATTTTTAATAAATAAGTAGATTAGCTATCAGAACAGATGATATCTGACAGAAATGCAGACAGAAGTAGATATGTTTGCAATACATGTATGTGCATAAATTACATAGTTCACTTATATCTGTTGGACAAATACGCTGTTTGTGTTACTGTGAAACATGGAGCATACAAAATTCCATGCAATGCCTTATTGATTTGTCTGACCTGGGAGATGTAGAATCTGAAAACTGCATGTTTTTCAACACACCTATTAAATCTGCTGCCACAAATATAAACGTTAGCATGCTGAAATGGTGTAATATTGTGTTAATAATGACGTGCTTTATGTAAATTTTAGTACTGCAACTTCACAAATCTGTGGATCTGCCCTCTCCATGGTGCCATCAGCACTCACATCTACCCACACCTATCAGACAACTGATCTGATCATCCCTTCCAAGCACTCCTTCCACAATCTTATTCTAGTGATCTCTTAAGGTCGTCAGCTTCTATAAAAAAGCAGAAGTGCAATTATCACATGAGTCCTGCTTTGAAGGTATAACAGAATAAATGTCACATGCATCTTTATCACAATTCCCTTTAGAGGAAGTATTATTCTTTGAGAGTAAGTGTCCCATGTTATTCGGGAAGTGAAAAACCAGTCCCAGTAGCCTTGTGCAAAAGTCTGCAGAACTCAAAAAAGAAAAATTGCCAATATATTTTTATTGTTGGTTACAAGAAAACATTTAATTAATTCTGGTCTTCTCAGCAAGAATTGTCAGCTTCAACTGTCAAGCAATATATTTTTTGCAACCGTCAATTGAATCTGAGGAACAGAATTTCTCAAAATCATGACTAGCTTGTCTTCAGTTAAAAGTTACCAAGTTCTGGATTTAACCTGTTAGAGAGGATTCCCTGAAAATCAGTCAGGAGTTCAGAATTTTCTGCTTAACAAAGTCTTGCCATCAGATTTTTTTCATCAAGAACATGACGTTAACTTCAATAAATAAGAAAATAACTTACTGTGGTAGAAGAAGAATTGCTTCTGGAACATTAATAAAACAATTTTGGGATAATTTTAAACTTGTTATGCTGGATGACAAGTCAGGTATTCTTTCTAGAGCAGAAAAAGAGGTTAATTTTATTATTTTTAGGAATTACTTATTTTTAAGAAAGGAATTTTCCAGAATCAAAGACAGACTAAAAGGTCAATCTATCATTCTTATACACATGTCTTTGCAACACCTACCAAAGGCAGAATTAAAATCTTTTTTTTAAAGCTTATTTAAAACTAGGCTCCCCAAATTAATTCATATATTGGCTTTTAATACATTACATACTAATATCCTTCATCTCATAGCTGCACTAAATACTGAAATAAACTTAGCTACATGTTACTGTATAGCCAGTATAGATAATATTCCCAAATGACCCAGGATGTGTTGGGTCTTAGTCATATAAAAATTAGTCTAAGAGTTCAGCTGTGTTTAATGCAGTTATAAGAGTTACCTCCTAAAATAATGTGACAATAATTTCTAAATGGAAGATTTTATGTCTTGAAGACGGAATAAATTTTGACAGTAACTTACAAACTCCCAGAGTATCATTAAAAACTAATTTATGTAACTTTCAATTTTCATAGACAAATTAATTTTGACACCTTTGCATAAAATACGTGAAGTTACTGACACTCACTTTGTATGGACTCAAAGCAGTTCTTTAACACTGGGTTCTAGTGAAGGGCATCTGCCCAGTGGTACCTAAGCTGTCTGCACAAGGTTTAAAGATAAAACACAGGAGCTATGGAACACCTGCTTTTTCTGGATCAGAAGCTGTCAGCCAAGTGGGATCTCAAATGACACCTTCATTCAGGCAACTGAACCAAACATTCTGTCTTATTCCAAAGATAACACTGGAGATAGTGTGGTAAATACTTAGAATCATAGAATTGTTTAGGTTGGGAAGGACCTTTAAGAAGATTGATCCAATCATTAACCCAGCCCTGCCAAGTCCACCACTAAACCACGTCCCCAGGGGCCACATTTACATGTCTTTAAAATACCTCCAGGGATGGTGACTCCACCACTTCCCTGGGCAGCCTGTTCCAGGGCTTGACAAACCTTTCAGTGATGGTATGTTCCCTAATATGCAATCTAAACTTTCCATGGCACAACTTGAGGCCATTTTCTCTTGTCCTATTGCCTGCACCTTGGGAGAAGAGGCCAACCCCCACCTGGCTACAGCCTCCTTTCAGGTAGTTACAGAGAGCAGTAAGGTCTCCCCTGAGCTACTAAACACCCTCAGCTCCCTCAGCTGTGCTTGTGCTCCAGACCCTTCACCAGCTCCATTGCTCCAGCACCTCAATGTCTTTCTTGAAGTGAGGGGTCCAAAACTGAACACAGGATTTGAGGTGAGGCCTCACCAGTGCCGAGTACAGGGGGACAATCGCTGCTCTGGTCCTGCTGGCCACACTGTTTCTGGTACAAGCCAGGATGTTTCCATGTTTTTCAGTACAGTATTAAACCTGTATTAATACTAGATTTGCAAGCTAAATCTGAAGAATTTCCTCTCTCTTGAACATTCCTCAACAACACGTACAATCTCAACTACCCTCAATCATTTTTACAGCATCCACTACAACTGTGAAAACAAGAGGAGTTAGCTGAGTAAGATCAAATGACTGGATGCATACTCCATCCTTCAGTGATGAAAAGCTGATGCTTAGGGAACTGTATAAACAAGGACAAGCGTTTGTGGTATTCTTGTTGTTCCAAGACTCCAAATGTTGGTCGCAGAGGAATTTTGTGACTTGGAGTGGTTTCTAGAAGGTGGATCCTATTTTCACAATACTTACCAAGAGCATTCATCCTGGCGTTGAACTGCTCCAGTTTTGTACAGCCCATGAAAACGTTCTCAGCAAGGGATGAAATGTTGTTCTTACTAATGTTTAAAATTTTCAATTCTTTCAAGCATATGGGTGAACACAGGCAGGAAATCTTGTTTCTATGATAACAAGAAGAAAGAAAATATTCCATGTTTCATTTAAGAACTATTAGGGAAAACATGAGGAGTGTTGATTTGACAATGTCATCCTTACACTAGTAAAACAAAAAGACTTTATATAAACACTGAGTAGTCAACAAAAACACTGGCCCACATGCAACATGGAATAACATAATAGATATTAAGATTGGTTAAGTTAATTTGGAGAGCAAGTGACAGAATATATTGAAAGGTGTCCTTTTCTGATTACGTACTGGAGCTCAATCCCACACAAAGAGGACAGCTGCATTTGTGAGGGGTTCTGTGTACTAAAGATATGTGTTTGCAGGACTACAGGCATGGAATTACTATCAACCTAAAAAAAAGTTAAATAAAGGAGTTCTATATGTGGAATACAATTCGGGATGAGCATACAATGTTACAAACCATGTATCCTGGGGCCAAGAATACCAGAAAGAGACAAAGATCCTGAAAATACAGAGATAAAAGGACCACACAGTACTATTTTGCAAGGGTAGTATGAGACAGTCTCTGCAGTTTACAGAACTAACACCAACTGCATTCTTAAGAATTCCATATAGATAAGAATTATCTCACTCACTAACAAATATGATAATAAGTGCTGGCAAACCAAAAGCTACATAAGTTCTCATACTTCTTTCATTTAAAACATATCCATATCAATACCTAAAATTCTATGAATACTACTTCCAAAAAAGCTTTTGTGAATATGAAGTACAGTGGAAACTGTATTGTGTATAAAGAAAAACTAGTTGAATATGTCAGACCATACAGACAGCCCTGGGGATGAATAGTATGGCAGTAGAAAGACACTGAACTACAACATTTGTCATGTGTTACTGGAATGGCAATGCTGTTAAGATTCTAACAAAGATATCCTCATGTACTTTACAACACAACATTGAAAATTGTAGCAATTTACACACTTGGAAGACAACGTCAGTGTTTCACTGGTGACTAAATAATCCTTTCCATGCTACAACAGTCATCATTCTGGATGACAAATACATTGTTTCCTGTTATGTCTGTTACCCTACAGCCCATTTAATAATGCTACTCACCCTTCTAGCAACAGCTGTTCCAGATTTTCAGCGACACTTGTAAGAAATTCAGGAGTGCACACCAGCTGATTGTATGAAAGGTTAAGTTGCTTTAGGGTTGGACATCTGAGATATGGATCCAAAGCAAAGGAAGGTCCAATGTCATTTCGAGAGATATCAAGATTTGCAATACAATTCATTTTCAGTAAGTAAGCTGGGAAAGAACTAAATCGGTTACTATGCAAATCCAAGTAAGTCAAGCATTTCAAGTTCTGAAAGAAAAGGATAATTTGATTAAAAAAATTAAAAGGAAATACTAATTTTTAGGTTTATGATTGAGTTATATTTTTATACAATTTATTAATTTACTCATATTTACCTCAGTAGGAAAAACAACAGAAAATAGCAATCATACCAATGTAACCTATTTCTGTTACAAAATAAAATAAAAATCATTATTCAAAATTAATTAGCTCAGTTTCATAAAATTTAACAGATATTAATTGCCTGCAGATCTCAGTTCTATTTCCATTACTATGCTACTTAATATAGCAGGTCTTAAAGCAGTTCTTTGCAGTAAAAGATTTAAAACAGTGCTATGAAAATACTTTTATTTCTAGATGAACATAAATCCACTGAATGAAAACTCTGAATGTATGAAGCATGCAAAAATATCTACCCATATTCTTGAATAATACTGCTATGAATACATTATCACAACAGGTATGGATTATATTATTAGAGATAATTTATTTTAACTAATTTTAGCTTGTACTATATAAAATTATGCAGAATTACTTCACACAGTTGTTCTGGAATGTTTGTAAGAGCATTTTGATGGAGCTCCAGCTTCTCAAGGTGTTCCAGATGACTAATTAAGCAGCTATTCTGGCTGATGGCATCAATGTTCTCCAGCTCATTTGATGAAAGATCTAGTGATTTAATACATTCTTTCTCTGAGATCAATGAAGAAAGACTGTCTGATGGTCTTATATGTGGTGAAAATCTTGAAATGCCTTCTATTAAAACAAAAACATGAAAACCAGCATGATTTCATTTATCACTTCTGTAAAATTAAGATCAATCAACTCGGGGTCTAAAGATGCAGAAAACAGTGAATGTTTAGATAATCCAAATCCATGAAGACTTCTATTAAGACATAGAAATTTATAAAACAGTAGGGAAAAGATGGATGCTTATGCACTGCAAAACAGAAGGAGCTTTTGAAAGCTATTAAGAACACTCATGAATTTCACTGCCTGTTTGATTCTACATAAATTATTTGTGAAGCCCAATATATATGTATTATTTGTACTCCACTGTAGTATTTCCAAAATGTATCCTTTAATTTGGAAACATATAAAATATGAAAATATATAATCTGATTAAAATGTTTGCATGCTATGCTTGCTTAAGCATTAAGGGTGAAAAATCTGTTATATATGTTACAATGTGCACTTTACTTACTGGGGGATTCATCTGAAAGCAGGAATTTTCTTCTTTGTTTCGTAAATGGTTCATACTCTGAGCCAGGTCCCTGCAAAATCCCAAAGAGTAAAACCAATTACAAACATAGGCAGATATCTTAAATGATCCAAATTCAGTAATCTCTTTTCATTGTGGTTTCTTTTGATCAAAACTCATTGGGAGAACACAAACAAACTGTACACTTCAACTCAAAATAACTTTAGGTCACATCTTTCTAAAACTTACTGATCCATGCAATGTGAAAGGTGGCACATTTAAAGTGCAGTGCAAGAAGTGCATTTTTTGGCAACCTAAAATGACTTTCACTAGGGTGGGGTGATAGGTTGGTGCAGAACATTACAAAAAATAACTTTCTCTAGGAAAGCCAGTCCTGAGAAAGGGACAAGCTCTTTTTAAAGGCATCTGAATTCCATTCCACCGATTTGTCCTCTTATGTCTTCTTATGGAACCACTCTCCCCATGGGCCACAACCGAAGATCAGCTTCACTAACGAGTACTTAAGTCTTTGTGAATAGGTCCACAGTTCCTGTATTTCTGTTTGAATACCAGACTGGAAATCTGAACAATTCAAAAGGATATCTACTTCTTAGTGATCATGGATTTTTGCTGACATAAACTCTCATCCGTACAAAGCACCGCAATAGAAGGAAATACTGAATGGCAACAGTCAGACAAAAGCCCGTATCATGACTTTTCCTAACTCCTGACTATTAAAAATTTTGCAGTAGGCAATGCAGATGAACTTGAAAACCTGGAATGAACAAGGATCTGACTTACCACAGAGTAGGAATGTCGTGGTAAAGTAGGAGAACCTCTTTGATATGCCATTTCCCTACCATATAAATCAGCAACTGCAATGGAATTGGACTTCTTCTTTGTAAAAAGAGAACCATCACTTCCTTGAACACAGGAGAAGAAGTAAGTGAGAAAATGTATTTAAAGATGAGGCTCAGAATTCAACTGTAATATAGATGCCGACATACAAAGGAGAGATACATTTCAAAAGCATCAGTACTGGCAGAATCTCACGGGTTAACTGTGTGTGCAACAGGCCAAGAATGTTGTCAACATTTTTTAGAGCACTTGGGCCATACTAATCCAAGATGCTTCAAATATTACCAAGTATCACCATCAGGTTCTTACCCTGATGTTTTATGAGTCAAAATTTTGATCAAGTTGGAATTACTATACAGTATTCATAGCACACCTTTCTGCTACTGCAGTGTAAATAATAAAATACAAAAAGTTTAATAGATGAATTTGCACTTCCACATTTGTTGAGAATGAAACATCAAATACCACTCTGGATTTGGTAATTTAGGTGTCCCTCTTCTCAAAGCTACTTTTAAAACTCCTAAAATCACTCTTGATAGTAAAGACTATTTTTTTAATGATAACAACTTTTCTATGTGGGACAACAAATAGACCTACAGAAATGAAAAATAGTATGGAATGATATAAAGGAAAAGAACAAAACCTTTCTTAGGATTCTCTGATTGCAAAATTCAAATTCTTCACCTGTGATGATTTTAAGTAGCCAACTGTTCTAAAACAAGAGCGATATTTGAACAAAAAATAACAATGTTGCCAATTTAGGCCACTTTTATTATGAAGCTGCTGATACTATAGACAGAAATGCTGTCCTTTATAAGTTAAAGGTGTTCAGATGTCCTGACGTGGTTACCAAGAATGATGTTGGACTGAAAACACAGCTGTCATTTACACTTTCTGATGAGTAATCTTTGGGACAGGTCTTGTTTCATTTACTTTATTTGTTAATAGTGTAGTCCTCTATACCAAATCTGGTCGTGTAAACTTTATTTACAGACAACCCAGGGAAAGAGAGGGGTTTCTAGATTGCCATACACCCGACTTCATGAGGAGACAAGCTGGGCTCTTGAAGCACTTGCTTTTTGCTACAGACTATAAAGGCAGCTCACAGACAAACAGCAGAACAGTCAAAATCGAAATCTGGTTGTATGAATCCCATTCTTTCTATCTACTGAATGCATGAAGAACTAATTTTAAATGGATAATAAAATTTTTTTAAGTCCTAATTTTGTAGCTAAAGCACAAACTTACTCACCATAAACTATTCTCCAATGTTACCATGAACGAAATTTTACATAAAAGCTTTTCTTCATAGGAACTGTTATATCACAAATACAAATAAACAACTGATTTATGGCTATAGTCTGGCCCTAGTATTCTAGATTGGGATTATAAAAAGAAAAAAAGAAAAGAAATACAATTACCTTCACTATCAATATCATCACTCAAAGGAAAAATACTGTCCACTAATGGGTCAGGTATGAAATTCCAATCATAGTTTTTATCCACTCCATCTTCAGAGAAGTTTGGATCAGAGAACGCTCTTGATCTCTCCTCTGAAATATTCTTCATCTGAAATTTAAGCACCATTCTTGCCAGTGCAGAACCGGCATCTGTATGTTCAAGAAATGGGAAATACAGAATATTCTACAAGCAATCCAAATAGCTTTAAAAGAACAGTAGAAATAACTTGATGTTTTCAAGTTTTGTCAGACTTTCTACAACCAGCTGAATGCTATGAAGAGAGCCTGAACTCAAAGTCTTGATCTAAAACACTTTCATAGTACCATCAACAGATATTAACAGTTTCTATATATACTCACTTTGTTTTTTTACTGGAGTAAGTTTATCTGGGAACAAAGGAATGAGCCAGGAAGGTTCTAGTCTCCCAATACCAAATCCTCCAAGACATATACTGCTGTTGGTGACATCAAGGCTAAGCTTCTTTAAGAGCAAGCTGATGATTTGGCTATCTCCTCTCTTTATACTGATGGTTAAAGCGCTCCTAACATCCTGCTCTCGAGCACCATTGGCTAATAACAATTCCACCAATTTAGGATTATTTCCTTTGTCACAAACCTAACAGAGAAAAGCAATTAAAAAAATTATGTAAGGCATTCAAACAACAGCTCAGAGTGCATTAAGAGGCTTGTCTCAAATTCCAATTCATTTTATCTTTAGGATTGTGACTCTTTTTCAATTACACCGTTCCTTACTCCTTGGAGCATATGCCTCCCTCAAGCATCTGAGAAACAACTCCCATTTCCATGAAGTCTTCACCTAAAATGTATCAAATGCTTGAGTTCTGTAATTGTAATTATTGCCAGGAGTACACACAATTTTCAGGCAAAAACAAACAGCAATTTATCTGGTTTGGTGATTGCATCTGGTCTATAGCAACTCCATTTATTTATCTGTTTAGTGCAGAAAAAGACGCTTAGGTGTTATTCTGCTGTATCTGGATATTCGATGAACAGGCAACACCAGTGAGACTCATCAAGCCTTGCCCAGTGCTAGGGAGCTCAGGTCTACTGCCTTTAAGTACCTGAAAGGAGGGTGTAGAAGGTGGGGGTCAGACTCTTCTCCCAGGCAGCAAGCGACAGGATGAAAGGAAACAGCCTCAAGCTGTGCCAGGGAAGGTTCAGGTTGGCCATCAGGAAGAATTTCTTTATTGAAAGGGTGGTTAAGCACTGGAATGGGCTGCCCAGGGAAGCAGTGGAGCTACCATCCCTGGAAGTGTTCAAGAAACAACTGGATGTGGCACTTAGTGCCATGGTTTAGTTGACAAGGTGGTGCTCAGTCAAAGATCAGACTCGATGATCTTGGAGATCTTTTCAAACCTTAATGATTCTATGGTTCAGTCAGCTTTACTCCTCCCAATTTCCAAGCCTGCATTGCTACACAGACCAATGTTGACTGTGAATATCAAAAATATTTTCAAGAAATACTTCCAGTTACTTCAGTATGTTCACAATGGTTTGCTAGCACTGTTTGCCAACCTCATACTCAATGGATGGATTGTTGGTTCCAAACTCAGCTCTCCTTCATCACCCAGCCAGTCCTGCCAGCAGAACTCAACACTTCCTAGTTCCCTGAGGGTAGTATTGCTGAGGTTCTCTCAGACTGTTTAAGACTTTGACACTGAAGCAAAATTAAGAAGTGCTTATGCACACCACTTCTCTTAAAAAAAAAAAATCAAAGGCAGTCACATTTATCAAGGAGTACTTGCATGTGGGAGCAGCCTCTCCACTGGCAGGGCTGAATCCAGACGGGATGTTGGCCGATGGCCTTTTTTAGGATACTTAATGTATTTCAAATACTTGATGGTCTGGATGTGGCTGCTGTCTGGATAAAGCTGTTTGCTAGTGTGACTGCAGGCATTCCAAGGTGTCATAGTATTTAGCTATGTTGGCACAAAGTCTAACCAGTACAGTTAAATCAGCACAAACACTGAAGACTGTATGCATCTTCAAGTACAACACAAAGGAAAAAAAAATCCACCAGTCTGGGACAGGCATTTTGGGCAAAGTCACCCTCGCAGGTCTAGCACAGAGTGGGACTAAGCACATTGAAACCTATCCATGCACAGTGCTGCCTGCTGGTCCATTGGTACTTTGGCCTCACAGAGCTTGGAGAGCTAAATCTGCAACACCAGCTCCTGGTCTGAGCTTTGTTGGGCTTGACATGTTCTACACCTGATTAGTTCAAAAAAACCCTGACTGGTAACTTGAAAAGCTTAAGTCTTCTTCTCCAAAAACACTCCAAAGCTCAGGCTAGGTCAGTACTTGACTGAACACAGGTTTGCACATGAACAGGGTAAACAGCTGGAGAGCACAGACTTTAAAGTGAACCTGCAGTAGAACCAAACGGACAGCGTGGGCATATTCCATGTGACAGTGACCTGTGAGCTTCAGCACAGGGAAGGGCATTTCAGTGAACATCAGACTGAGGCTGAAGACACTGTCAGTAACAATGGTTAACACCTCTCAGGTCGCAGTCAGACAGCACTGGGTATTGCTCTGTGTTCTGTCAAATCAATGTTTACATGAAAACAGAAAGGAACCCAAAAGCACAAATTTTAAAGCAATAAAATTATATATATATCTCCATATATTACCTGATAGATCAAAGAGTTTGTCTTTGTCTTCTTATTAATATCAGCTCCCAGTAGAAGTAAACATTCAGCCATAATACTATTGTACTCCATACATGCTTTTTCCAGCATCGTATTTTTCAAATCATCATTTTCAGCTATTTTAGCAAAACATTTACAACACAGGCTTTGAAACTGAATGGGAAGACAACAGAAGTTAGGACAAAAAGAACAGCAACATTTTTTAGCTGTGGAGCTGTCAAGGAAGGAAGATACCTGTCGATCTCGCTGGTCAGTGAAACACATAGACATCTGATAGAAAATGACTGTGTCAAACGATTCATTTATCAGCAGCTTTGCAAAACATGGTGACAAGCCAAGAATTGACAAGATTGCATGAAATCCCTAAGAACACAATGAGAAAATTGAGAGAAGTACAGTGTTAAAAAGCGTCATTTTCAAACAGGTCATGCAACAAAATCGAATTTCAACCAAAAGATATGTGCTTTAATTTTTTTGTCCTGCTTTTAAACATGCCATGATTCACAAATCAGAGAAGATCAAGAGAGAAGGCAGAAATACCTGGAGTCTCTGTGTTTATATAGCTGGAGTTTCATGCTTGTTTAGCTGACCCACTTAAACATGTATTAACTGACACTTTGAAAAGCCAAATATGCACCATAATATCTGACAACATCCTGCCTGGCAGTGACAAATGTACTCATGATTTCCTGAAAATGCAGAGATGAAACAACCTCCTTCTAAGGATATGGAATGAAGATACATCCTCTGTTCCAGTGTTGCTCAGTAAAAAACTTAACAGGTATATCTAAACACTAAGCAGAAACACGAAATTATCCCGTGATTCTGCAAGTAAAGTTCACTTAGAAGTACCAATTGGGTAAATTAGGGACTCTTTGTCCAAACCGGATTGAGGCTTAATCAGTCAGAGTAACATCCTTATTTCAGCACATTATTTTTATTTCTCTCTACATTGGTTGCTAAGCTAAAGATGGCAAGGTTGAAGGAAAAAGAGCAGCAAAGAAGGGAGGCTGTACTTGTGATATTTTCATATTGATCTGAAACAGAAGTACAGCAACTCTCACAGAAAGCTGATGTCACAGGCAAGCTCCATTGTGCTAGAAAAATGAAACTGCCAAAAAACAGGGAAAACTTCTGAAGCAGAGGAAACAGAACTTTCACACAAGGAGAACTGAACATGTGTTTGCAGTCTAGGAACTTCCCTTCCATATACAGATGTGGGTCCCAAGTGTGACACAGCAGTCCACCAATACCCTTTCTTAAATACAGCATTCCTACGCAAAGTTAATTGTGGAGACAAGGCTGGGGACTAAGTTATTTTCTGTGACTTCTCAAAAAAGGGCAATCAATAATATAACAATAGTTATTTCATTAAGTGGTTATAGAATGATGGATCATCACTGAGAAATTTGTTCTGGTTTGCAAATTTCAGAAGTTTTAGATAAACACTGGGGTGAATATATGCCTCCAAAAAAACCACCTCTACAACACATGTATCAGTTTAATTACACAGGTTTATACTAATCTAGTAATTGCAATAAAATCAAGATGAAGTAAGTAAAATAAGGAATTACACTTCAAATATAACTACATTAAAATAATTTTCTAAGGTTTTAGCTTTCATTTTCATCTTTGCACACAGAGATGACACGTACATGCATCTGGATTTCAGTGACTTCTTTAAAACGTCGCAGAGTAGACACCAGAACTGCTGCCAGGACATGCATAGTTGCAATGCACAAACTCTTTCTTGTAATCAAAGAGCGCAGAAGAATCAAACCCAAACACTGTATGTCTAGAAGGAAAATAAATATAATTCAGACATTGATAATTCAGACATTCTGAGTGAATAAACACATGATTTAAGCAGTCTTTTAGTTACATTCCAGGAAGCTATTTGCATAAGCTATTACAGGGCCAGGCATAACCACAACATGGGAGAACTCAAGGACTGTGCAGTACTGCAGCCTTTTCTTGCCATGCAACCTACATCACAGGCAGCACTAAAGAGAGCAATAGACAACCTACAGCACATGCAGCACTAAAGAGAGCAATAGATAACCTACAGCACATGCAGCACTAAAGAGAGCAACAGATAACCTACATCACATGCAGCACTAAAGAGAGCAACAGATAACCTACATCACATGCAGCACTAAAGAGAGCAATAGATAACCTACATCACATGCAGCACTAAAGAGAGTAATAGACAACCTACCTCACATGCAGAACTAAAGAGAGCGACAGACAACCTACATCACACACATCCAGCACTAAAGAGAGCGACACACAACCTACATCAAATCCAGCACTAAAGAGAGCAACAAATAACCACATCACATCCAGCCCTAAAAGAGCGATGGACAACCTACATCACATCCAGCACTAAAGAGAGCTAGAGATGGGTTACAGCCTTTGTGGTTCATCAGACCCTCCTACCTTGTCATTCTCATTCTACTGACAAAACACCTTCCCTACCTTGTTCGTCTGGATACATCTGCAGTGTGTGAAGCACAGTGTCGGTAGCTCCTTGCTGGATTAAGATCTCTAGTGCACCAGTGCACTCAGCTACAGAAGCAAGTAGTTTTAATCCACACTTCTGAATGCTAGGATTTCCAATAAACTGGTGAAGAAAGGAATAAAAAAATCACATGAAGTTTGTTCTGCTTACAAGCGCAAGAGAAAAGTTGCTTGTTTTTAATGTTGTTCTGTAAGAACAAGTGATTGTTTCCCTTAAGTATGTGAAATTATACCTGAAGTGACATTAAATAATCACGATTTCAAAAAGGTTTCCTTATCAACCATCAGTTTCAGCTGCTCATAAGTTCTCCAGATTTCACCTTTGACCTTGAAAATATTCCCTAGCTAGTTTTCTGATGAAGAGTGGATTTTTTTCCCCCCTAAGACTTCCAGTACAACC
The DNA here is from genome assembly GCA_026770055.1 of Myrmophylax atrothorax. Taxonomy (NCBI): domain Eukaryota; kingdom Metazoa; phylum Chordata; class Aves; order Passeriformes; family Thamnophilidae; genus Myrmophylax; species Myrmophylax atrothorax. Next base: position 13,334,262 of record JAOXXN010000265.1, read on the forward strand.
ACTGATAAGTTCATACCACTTTTTTAGAACAAAACAGGGAGAAAATATACTTCCTTTGTGGTTAAAAAGGAACAAAAATGTGGGGGTTTTTTGAGAACTGGCACAAGTGATTACTATGGTGGCAACTGAAAAAAAAAAAAGATACACAGCAACATACCTATTACCACACCTCATGAAGATTTTAGTATTTTGGGTTTAGTTATACAGTCATTCAACATATTTGTGGTATTTTTTCCCAGTTTCCCCCCATTTCTATATGGAGAAAGCCTAAATGAGGCCTAGATCTGAGAGGATCACAGCCATCACAGTTGATTTGCAAATCTGCAAAATTATTTCAGTGGAGTCACACCCATCTTTGTCCTTATTCTGCCTCTAGTTTTTCATTAAAATGTGTCAATTTCTAGCCTTTCTGGTTGATATTGTACTACTCCAAAACACAAACCAGCTGGGTTGGAAAATGCACTCTGGATTGCCACAAAGCACTAAAGACTGTAATACCTTCTCTAAGCAAAAATTATTTTACCTCCCTTGTTAACTCCTGTATCTGGTATCTTCAGGTAAAAAAATGTCCTTTAGACACTGTTTCACTGATTCATTACTTGCTCTAACCTCTGTAATAAATGTAAGAGACCTAAGTTTCCTTGGCTGGAGCTGTTTGGCAAGCTTAAAATTGTTGAGAGTTTTTAAAAAAATTACTAATTGCTACATTTTGACTGTGGTCATGTGAAGCTTGAAAACCTTGTAGAGATGGGATTCTTCTGGCCATAAAGTTAAACCTTTCCCATCACTAGGATTTAAGGTTTATTTGCTGTGCAAAGTGCCCAGTGTTTTCATTGTATAGACTGAGTCTGCTTCAGCCTTTCATTTTTCAGCTTCCCCTTAAAGGCACTGTGACCATTGTGTTTTCCAGTAGCTGGAAAAATTTACAGAATTGCCCAGTGAAAGGAATGGAGACAACTGAGTTGCCCACTCAATTCTATGTGTAGCTGAGGTGTAGGCATGAGGACACTTCTCATGTACACAGTAGTCCATTAAAAAAAATCACAAATAAACTATATGTTTTAAAAAAAAATAGCTTTGTTTCTATAAATATCTCTTAGAGTTACTATATAAAGGATCATATAATACACTCCAAAAAAGAAAGTAAGAAGAAACCCCAAAAGATCAATAAAACTTAGGAGATAAGATTAATTCTATCAAATCAACAGGCAAATCAATGCAGAACTAAAACTGAGAAATGCTTCACCATTGCAAGTGTGAAATAATGACAAAACCTATTAGAATAAAGCTTTAACTATACCCTGTTCAAAGCATTAAGCACCAACGAGTGAGTTCCCTCCAACAGACATTGGCTTTTAATGACTTTTACAGTGAGTGCAAAAGCAGCATCTCCCACATCCCTGGAAGAACCATTCTGGTGTTCATGCTTTGTATCTGCAACAACAGAAAACAACCTTCCTCAGAACAGCAGATTTCACAATCTCCCCAGTATTACCTCAGTATAACAATCTAACAAACAAATTGAACACAGAGTGACTTGGCATAACTCAGATCTTATGACATTTTCAGAACACTGTATTACAGAGACTGGAGTTCCTCCACATTTACACTGTAATGTGAGTATATTGTGCTTGAAAGGACAATTTCACCACATGTTTGCTCACTGCTTACTATGAAAATACAAAATCATGCCAAAGAATTTGGCCTAAGGTACTTTGCAATGTATTGCTTTCTTGAGCTATGGAGTTTCTTGGTGTTCCTGATACTACTTCAGAATGCCTCTTCCTTCTGGAAAGGAGGCACTATAGAGAAGCTAGGAACTATTTGTCCTTGCTCACTTGGCAGCACATCATAGGACAAATTTTACACATAGATGACATTAAGTGGAATGTGAGCACATATAAAAGAACAGAGAAAGGCCTTTCAAGTTTACCTTTGTTGTAGCTTTTGGCACTTGGTAGTCAAGTGACACTTGAGATAATACCCAGAAATCCTTTAAAAGTCACTTCAGCATTCATATTTATTCTGATTGCTATTTTCCCATTAATTAATTTTTTATTTTCTAATTAACCTGCAAGTTCACACATCCAGTTGGCATTTTCTGTGTTTGATTACACTTTAGAAGGACCTCACTTCTAGGATCCTGGCAAACAAAGTGCCCTGCCTACATGTTAGAATACATATATCAAGTCTTAATCCTTCTGTTTGTTGAAAAAAGGGAAGTATTAGGATTGTAACTCAAATAATAGAAGGAAACTGAAAACCTGCAATTGGTCTGCGTATTAACCATGTTGCTATTTTCAGACTTCATGCTTGAAAAAAGTTGTTTCGAAAAAAATCAGTATCCCATGTCTGTAGTCTCATGTTTAATGTGAGAGGAAAAAAGCAGAATACACAGCAGTACACTGATAAAAAGAGTTAAAACACCTAAATTCTACTAAAGGCATAAAACTAACAAACAACAGTTTTTTCCCCTGTGGACTGCTGCTAAAGAGGGTTTTTTTGAAAAGGAATTTCTAAGTTAGTTTGGTAGAAAATAGTATATATTGTATATTATATATCTTTAAATCACTGTCTGATTTTTATGTTCCTTCCAAGAGATACTACCGAAATAACTTCATTCTGTAGTACAACAATGTTCAGGTCATTATTTGCTTTCTCTTAAAGGGGATCAATGATGAAAATACAGAATCACAGCGACAGCTCCACACTCATTCCCTGAACTCCAGAGAAGTAATGGAGTTAACTCTTCACTCTTCACTGATGAAATCAAGGGGAAATCAGCAGTGATAATTTTGGTCTCTTACCTTAAATACCTCAAAAATGTTCCCTCCTCTTGTATGTTCCTAAAGACTTACAGCTGCCCTCTGCTATGTACAGAACTGCAGTAATTTTCTGAAGTCCCATTAAAGGCAGTCTCATTAGATAAGAAAGATCAAACCCAGCTGATTCTATTCTCTGATCGGGTCTATGACTTTGGATGACTTACCAGGCCCCATAAAGCGTAAAAGGACTCGAAGTGCTTCCAGTTGTACAGAGAGTGATTTTTCATGTTTCCTCATGGCTTTTACAACTTCTGATACTGCTACTGTCATTATATCCAGATGAGGGAAACTGAAAACATTGTTTTAAAATGAATTTTAAAAATGCATGTCTATATTGTACATATATTTGCTTCCTCAATTAACACTGTGATAAACCTTTAGAGTATCGGAAATCTGATTTGAGCTATGAAATACAAATTAAACTATGGTCTTTTTCATCGTGCCATTCCATTAATTCAGTCTATGTAAATAATTCCATCCTAGCCAACACAAAAGTAATATTAAAATAGTGTTATTAAGTTGATATTGTGGGAAATTTTCTGCCTCTCAGTGGAATTCAGCGTGGCTAACAGAAGGAGTGACCACCCAGGGAGAGTCTATTCAAATCTCACTGCTCAAGAACCATGAAGAGAAGAATATGCACATCCACCTGGGCATTTGATTACAGGGCTTACAGAATTCCATGTCTTAAACAGGGCTGTCAGGCTGGGGTCAATTTTAATATCAGTGACAGTCAATAATTTAAATGTAATTGCTTACCCCACTGAATCTCACAAACCTTCACTTTGGAAGTGGACATGCATTTCTAATTATATTACCTTCCTTCAAAAACATGATTCAGAATCCTGCAGGCACTTTCAATCACTTCAGGAGATTGTGGATGTTTCCTCATTATATCCAAAACATTCATATGTATGCCTTTTGCCAAAAGTGTCTTCCTAATATTTACTACAACACAAAATAGCAAGCATCCTGTAAGTAAATCTTTCTTTCGTTATGTATAGTTCTGAAAAACAACAAAACTGCTTTTTTCCCCTCTTTTTTCTTTCCCCTCACCAAACACACATTATTGTGTAAATTAGAATGGGAAACAATTTGAGCCAAAGCTGACTTCTGTTTGCATAGCTTAATTAAACAGATTATAATTTTCAATCATCTAATAAGTTTCTATACATCTGCCATTTTTCCTTACATAAAGTTAGCATATGGGAAGGAGAATGTATGGTTCTACTTTTATTTTCAAAAATGTTTATTCTTAAACTTCTTCCTTGTAATTGTACTCTGTGATCATATAGGAAAGGTATAATTTAAAACTTTCAAAAAAACCCTTCCAACTTTCAAAATAAAGCTTCAGAAATGAAATAATACTTTTTCATTCTATTGACTTTGTTAATTCATTTTTTAAAATCCAAATATCCAAGCACACATTGTAGCTATAACTGTAACCAATACTTATCAGAACAGTAAAAAAATATGCTACATTATCAGAGTAACTACCACCAAATATTTATATTCCCAGTTCAGTACATCCATTTCAAATAGTTAGTTCAAGCAATACTGCATTGTGCCAGAGGGTTTTACTAAGCTTCTTTAAGCACATTCATTTAGGGGGGAAAAAAGGAATAATAATTAAAAAAAAAAGACAAAAGGAAAACTTGCTTTAGATTTCCAAAAGGAATCAGAGATCCACTTGTCAGTAACGTTATGAAAGTGCCTGGTATATGATAACACTATGCACACATTTATGAGATCTGTTTCTCCATATAGATAGATATTGATCTCATAAATAAGTATAAAACCTTTTCAGTGCCAGGTTTTATGTACTTGGATGGCTCAGTTAACTAGTGATGAAACAGTGCTTTCTCACCTAGAGAATGGTAATTAACTGCTAGGCTTTTTCTTCCTATCTAGCCAGTGGTTTTCAATGTGCAGTCTGCAAACCACTTGAGGTCCATAACCATTTCAAAGGATTGTGGGAAAGGTATCTAATAAAAGCAGGCCAACTGTCAGTAGGCTTAAACACTCTACCCAGGGGTCCACATCTCCACTCAAAAATTTTGAGGGGGTCTGCAAATTGAAAAAAGTTAGGAAACCATGTTAGGGACACAATCAGGACTAAACCAATCTTGAAAATTGGCATGCACATGCTTAACTTTCTACACAGTCTGATTCACTGAAGTCCACAGGACTGTTCAAATCTCCTGTGTTAAGCAAGAAGATGGTATTTGTTGGGCTGTATTCCTTATTCATGTGATTTTCAACCAATGCAGCTCTTGATGAAATTTTCAAACGTGATAAATATTTAAACAAGCAAACAGAGAGAACACTCTTCTCATGTCTCCTGCTCCAAAAAGTAGCAATTGCAATACATGAACTGGCAGAGAGCTCTTTACTTCCATGTACTTTTTGGTACCAGCCAACAGCAGCTTTTTCAAAGCAAGGAATAACCTTCCTACTGAACACAACAGTATAATATTATAATCACAGGGAATATTGTATTTAAACAACAGCACATTAAATTCTCTTTAGTATTTATGCAATAAGTTTCTGCTGAATTAGAAAGTAAAGATAATTAAAGTGCCTTACCATTTTGTTGTGACAAAATTGCCAAGGTACTAGCAGCTGCCTGAAACACTTCTTTTGAAGAGGAGTGCATCAGCATGGACAGCATCACTGCTCTGTCTACTGGGAACCTTTCAGAGAGAAACAAATCACTGCACACTGACTGTATCACAGCAGTTATTTCATAATTGCAGTCCAGTTTCCTAAAAAGGTACTATGGGACATAATGAAATTTTCAGATGATGGCTCTTGGATTCTAATATGTTTCCATAGAAACAGCTGACAGAAAGCCCTTTGTAACCTACACAACTTTGTCTAGTCTGAATCTCACTGAATTTTCTGTATAAATATATATAATTAGTTTAAGCTTAAATCTTAGAGTTTCTAGGGTTTTTTTCTCCCTTTTCTCAGCGAGGGGAGAGAGGCTCTGACACTGTATTGGGCAGCTGGCATTTTGCCAGCTCAACACAAGACAGAGGTACAAATAGGCTTACTAAAATTGAATGACTTAAATTTCATGCAACTCTGAAAAATAGCTTAAATAAAATAGAAACCTGTGTCTTATCCATGCCCAAATTCTCCCTGTTGAGGCAGCATCCCCTCTACAATGCACCTCCATCTGATTTGTGGGAAAACAAGCACTGCTTTTCCATACTCCTTACATACCAGATATCTTAACTTGTCTGTTTTCCCCATTCTTACATTCTTTATCCTTGTTGCAACTGAAGACAAAATTCCTTGTGAACTGTAAAAATTAGCTCTAATAGACTTTGTTCTGATCCTTCATTAAAACACAGTTCTAGGCAGTTTTGCCTGAGTCAAGGTCAGTGCACTTTTGAAGAAATTTTCCCAAGTGTGGTAGATCATCATGCATTTCATCATATATTAGGAAACAGGAAAGAAAACTAAAAATAACTGAAACATGAAACTCCAAATGGCCTAATAATAGGTGCTAATTTTTTTAATTTCCAAAAACCCTGTTCAGGATAACACTGACTGATTATCTCCATCTCCAATCTTCTCATGAAGGTTGCGTTGATACAGAAACAGATTTTTCAAAGCCCAGCACGCAGCCTCCTAAACAGAGACAAAAATATTAAGAAAATGTACCTTTAGAAAATTAAAAACATATGAAAATACTTCAATAGTTTGACTGCTTTTCAGTCCACAACAGAGGTACAAAGTGCTCTATGCAGAAATAGAACAAAACGTAGACTGTCACGTTCTTTATAGCTGGGAGAGGCCTGAGTTATAAACATGTGTGACAGTCTCATTATTTGATTTGCATTTTGATACCTATTTTAGGCTGAGATTAGTTCTTCTGTTGATGGGTCTGTGTTTGGCTGCTGGATATAGAGGAGGAATTTAATCAACAGTCTTTGCATGGCCGAAGTTTCAGGTAAAAAGTCTCAGCTTAGCTACCTACGTTTGATCCAAAGTAGTTACTTAAACCTCTTGAGTTGAACAAAGATAAGAAAGGCAAGAAAGGTAAGATTTATTCTAAATCTAATTCAGTCCTTAAAGCCTTTTTTGCCTGAGGATATATGTGAGAAAAGGATGTTGCTAAACATTTTATTCATTACATAATGCAGTCTTCCCTTACTCCCATCATCCAAAAGTTCTCACCAGCACATCTGTGTTTTTTCGGTGCAGTTCTAAGGCTCTGTAACATGCTTCTAACCAGCATAATTTTTCTTCCTCCTCCTCTTCTTTTCTTTCCTCCAAGTCCCGGTTTAAGAATATTGTTTCAGCTTGAAACATAAAATATTTACAATAAATTGTTACTGTGAAAACAAAACACTTGTATCTTCACCTTCCTGTAGTCACGGAGGTGCTCACGCTGCCAATGTGCAAAACTTTGTGGGAAGATATGCCTTTTCTGGGAAGGGAGAAGTCTTTTGACATAAACTCTATGACAGATAAGAAAAATGTCTTTAAGGTTATAAAGAGAGTAAAAAACTTAACTGTAGTGTAGTAAAGGGGGGACATAGTTACAGATCAGTCAAGGCTCTGGCTCTGAAAAGACCTGCACAAACTTTTTTCTTGTGTACTTACATACAGAACACCAGAGGCATAAAATATATCTGTGAAGCACTTGCATGCAACCACTTATTACAGAGCCATCAACATTCTTCAGCAATACCATTGAGAAGCAAAAAGGCAAACTGCAGTTGCTACAAGAGAAATAGCTGGTCACAGAAAGGGCAATTTTTCAGCATTTATGGGAAAAAAAGATACCAACAGTGACCATAGTATCTGAGGCATGATGGAGTGTGTACTGATTTCTAATCTTTGCTATTTTATGGACTTTTAAACAGCATTTCTTCTGTATGGAACAATTACTCAAAGAGTACCAGATTCTTAGCTTTTTGCCACTAGCTAAAAGAGTACCTCAAATGTATTCAAGGAAAAGTTTAAATCTTTTAATTGATTTCAGAACTCAAGCACAAGCATTGATTTTGTGTTGCTATCAACTGCCACAATACCGTCACATCTGGCAAACACAGCACCAAATCAGTGTTGTTATCACTAAAGATTTTATGTTAAGTAGGGATTATCCAATATTTGCCTATGAATTAACAGTTTGCTTTGCTCAGATCTGTCAACATAACTTAGCACCTCTGAACACTGTGAAGGTGTTGGGCATATGATATGAACACAGCCTTCTCAAAGTACAACAGCAAACTGTAAGCATGTAGGAAACCAGCTCTGTGAAAGCCACCTGGCCTGAGGGCTTTCATATTCAAGGAGTTTGAAATTACTACAGGAAATTACCAGAATGAAAAAATTAACAGGTAGGCAGATTTACTCACTCAGAAGAGCTAAACAACTGAGAGCTGCAGCTTGTAACTTTGCATTTTCAGGATATGCTGTAACAGCCTTCACAATGACTTCTGGAACCTTATGTAACACAAGGATATTGAAAAAATTTCCTGAAAACACACAGGATACTAAATGAATATAAACACACACCTAGAGCTTTACATGCATTTAACATAAATTTCTTGGTACACAATGCACAAACTTTGTAGCAAACATTGGGTTTCTTATTACAGGGCTCAAAACAACATTTTATTTGTGGAAAGAAGAGATCAAGGACAAAAACCAGTTGGAATCTAGATTCTTTTGGGGGGTTTTTCACAAGAGATGAAGGTTTAATGCAAAATGAAGTACATATCATCATCAAAATAAAAAAAAACCACAGTATATCACTTGCAGACTTCCTGCCAGGAAGGAAATGCAGTCCTGGTCCTGAATTCTTACCATGCTTTGATTTATCCTATGAAGCAAGCCATTTAACCCTGGTTTAATCTTTGTTTCTGCCCTCCTCATTCAATAGATAGCATTATGAATAAATACATCCTGGAAGAGCAGAAAGCACTACTTTTTGATGATAGATATATTGAAAGCATAACTTATTATAGGCTGCACAGTATTTTGTTATATGTTGAATATAAGGAACTCTCCAAAAAGCAAGCAAATCTAAGTAACTTCTGTGTTTTACTGTAAAAACTTGTATCGTGCATAAAACAACAGAGCAACACTTCCTTAGTCAAATACAGTTTGATAGCTATGGTTTCAATTTTCATATTTGGTTTTGTTTAAATTTTCACTAGTAAAAATAAGAATCACACTGGCAATGTGAAAGATCAGTAGTGCACAGGAAACCATTCAAGAGCAGCATTGCCTCTTGCCAAAAAAACCTGCAAATACCACATCAGGGGCCACCACATTTTCTTGAAAATTGTATCTGGCTTTCTGAAGGGGAACTGGAAGCTGCTCTTGATTGTACTCAAGTCTGATCTGTATTTTCTACAATATCTACACAAAAAAAGCAGAAACAGATGCTGAAAGGATGGGACTGACTTGATTAAGGGGAATCATGCACTGGTACCACCATCTGCAGTAGCTTCAGGCCACCACCTGCAAGAGTTGGGAAGCCTAACTCATGAGAAAGACCTTGGCTGAGTCCTTGGTGGAGAAGAACCAGCCATGCAGTGAGGGTTGCTTGGGCAGCTGCTCACAGTGGTTTTGCACGCAGCACGGGGGGAAACATATTTATTCCTATTTGAATTTCCTATTACGTGGTTCTTGGCAACTGCTCAGACCACTTCATTATATTCACAAGTGTGAGTACAGAGCTGCTAACAGGCACAATGCTTTGCCACTGGCATCATTTCTCTTGATATGACACAATCCCAGGTAAGCCCAGACAACCAAAGCATTTAGGGTGAGTCCCCAAATGCAACCCAGTGGTTGTTTCACTGCTGCAGCACAGGGGGCCCAGGGATAGGCACCATCACTGGCAGCAATGCACCACAGCTCTCTGAAGATAAACACATTGCAAGGAGTTAAAATACAGACCTAGAGAATGCCTTCCAGGTAATTCTGTAGCACCAGTTGTTTCCCACACATTCAGCATTGCCATTTCAAAAAAAAGAAATCTAGAAGTAACTTTCTTCCTTTCTACAGTAATTTTATACAAAATGGGATCTACTGATTTCCCATTCTCATATTCTTCCCCTTTTTTGTCTTACTTCCCTCCCCCACTTCAGTATTTTATGTCAGCTTCATTGCCACTAATGTTTAACACAAAAGGATACCATATTGACTGTGACCAGCATTACCTCAGCATGTTTACACCATTAGAGACATGGATCCATACACCACCCTGAGGATTAACTGCAATATTAGTAGTCTTGTTGCCTGTAATGCTGCCACTTAACTCCAACTCTTACACAGTCAGAATAAGCTGACTATAAACAACTTTAGGAACTTACCTAATGTAAGCTTGTGCAACAAACAGCAACTCACTTCCTGAACTGTTTCACTGTTGGGGAAACTTGTCATCATTTCCACTATAACATTGTAGCAGCGAACATTTCCAGACATCAGCACTTCAACATTAGTGGCTAAAGAAAGAAACAGAAACAGAAACTGCTTCTTAATTAAAAAAAAAAAAGGTTTATTGGATGCCAATTCAGACCTTAAGTGATTTTTTTAGAAAACTGCAACTATGTTTCAGTTTTTGCCTTGCAAAACCAAAGTTATTGTTTTAATTCACATTAATTCTACTGTACACCTGTTGGGTACTGAGAGTACAGAAATTTTCATCTACTGTTCCTGCAATATTTTGAAAGTCATTGCAAATCTGTCTCTCACAGAATCACAGAGGGATTGATGTTGGAAGGTAGCTCCAAAGGTCACCTTGCACAACCCATGTGCTCAAGGAAGGCCACCCAGAGCAGGTTGCCCAGGACCTAGGCCAGATGGCTTCTGAGTGTCTCCAAGGATGGAAATTTCACAATACCTCCAAATAAACTGTGCCAGCGCTTGGTCACTCTCAGCTTATTTACTGCTTATTACTCAAGCCAGACACAGAAACCAACAGGAGCCAACACAAAGACAGAATGCAGCAGTTCCTACAGAGGACAGCAATCCCACATACAGTAATTTAAGATGAAAGAGCATCATGGTAGTTAAACATGGTGTATGAAAGCATCCTTGTAGTATGTCTACCCAGGGTGAGACAGAATATGAACCCAAAACATCTTGGCCAAAATCCTGACCCCAGTGAATGAAGGCGAGTCCTGTCATTGACTCCAAGGAAGTTGGCATTATTCTGCTGAGGTCTATAAACTTTCCTAATTGTTCTTTCAACAGCTTGGCTTTCCTGGTATTATTAAAGATAATTAGTCTTTTTAAAGACCTTCAGAATAATATATCTCTGAATATTAAATAATGATAACCTACAAGTTGAAAAAGCAAGCTGAGTAGGTGGCACTTCTGAAGCATTCTATTTGATGGTGAAGGAAGGTACCTTTCACAATGCTATTTAATATGACAGCAATTTATCCTGTCATTCTCAACTGAAATCACCTTTTAAAAGGTATATTCCACAGTATTGCATCACTTCACATAAGAAGTGGAAATTTTGAATATATTAAAATATTCAGAAGATTCCAAAATTTATTACTATATTGGGAGCATAATCAAGTGTATGTTTAAATCCTACAAGATCCAAGCAGTGGTACATTTGCAGAGAGTCACCATTTCCCAGAACAAGCAAGAGAAAAGGAGGTGGAACAGATCTCATTTACTCTTAACCACCAAGACTAGGTTCTTCCAGCAACTGATGAAGAGATCTGACACTCTGAATGGTGTACCATCCCAGCTGTAATACACAGCTAGTTTAGGGTTAAGCAAATTTCCTCTTGAGGTGCCTGTTTCTCCCTACTAAACAGAGGAGAAGCCTGGCTGGCTGCCTGTGCCTACCATTTAAATGGATAACAGTCTGTGACCCATCACTCCACTACAGATTTTGGAGGACAGTCAGCAGCAAAGCAATCTTCTCATGCCATCATGGCTACTGAGATTCAAAAGAGCTCTTGTACCACACTGGAATACACCCTTACCTTGCCATTTCCCATGACATGCAAACCAGGACAAAGCCTATGCATGTATCAGTAAAACAAGGCATATCGAGGTACTAATTCAGAATAGAGACTTCAACTTCAGGGTTTGGGGAGACATTCTACTACTGGATAAGTTACAGTGTGTACTTACAGTAAATTAACTTCTCCATGGTGGCCTTAAAGGAATATATTTTGTTGAGTTCTTGTGGGATGTCACAAACCAAGAGTATGAATGCTAGATTTGCACATTCATGTGCAAGCTGTCTCTGCTTCTCTGGCTGTATTAGAAATGAGAGTACTAAATACCTACTTTAGAGCAGATCTTTTTCATGCCCTTCTCTTGTTACACTTCATATAAATATTTACTGTTTTGAAAAGCACTTAAAATCTGGCATCCTCTTCCCTTGAAAACAGCAGTAACTTCTGAGCTAGGGCAAATTATTTCTGACTCAAGGAATACTTAACTTCTAAACACAGACTGGAACAGCAAGAAGTTTGAGAAACAGAAACTAAATACTAAATAGCTTGGAGTCTGATGACATGTGGAACACTCCAGTCTGGTTCTTGTTTAGTGGCATACACAGGGTCAGCACAGCTGCTATAAAGCCAGACAGGATGTATGAGCAAGCCTTGGTGAGGAAACACATTTGCAGGAGGCACAGCACTATGGAACTCATGAAAGACATGGGGAGCAAAACTTTGCTCTGTGCTTATGAAAACTGTGACTACCAGCAGGAAGCTGACAAAAGCTGCCACTGAGTCAGCAAGATCAAATTGCTTTTAACAAATTGACACAAATTACCAAGTGCATTTCCCAGGATTTGATTGTGCCTAGAACAGTGACTGCTGTTATCAGAAGACAAAACGTAACAAAGACATTTTCTTCAGTCTTACTGCACAACCCCTGAGGACACTGTAAGACCACCATGTGCACAATGCTTGCCATTGCAGCCACCACTGAATGGTCACAGCAGGTGTCTGAGCTCAGATGCCTTTTCCCAGGCCTGGCCATTGAATGTGCATGGACATTTTTCCCTTTGTGGAACAGACTTTGCCAACAGTGTTCTTTACCTGCTACCTAAACTCACTGAAGATTTATTTAGTCAATAAATATATCTTATTTTTCAAGTATTAAAAGATGACAGGGCAGAGTCTTGAATTTCAGTCTCTACAACCATGATAAGCATCTCTGTTACTACTTACTCTGAGCAGAAGAAAGTATTTGCCTGTTATTTATGAGAGATATCTGTTTTAATGGCTAAATATAAAATATATCCAATGAAAAAAGAAGTATTTCCCAAAGAAAGGGAAGTGATTTATCTGGCAACTCCCACCAGTTCTCACTGATTTTTTACAGTCACACAAAGATTACTTTTTACAAGCACAGAAAGTGTGAGCTGGTGCATGCTATGGGAGACGAGGAATTGAAATAATACACTTACGTGGACCAGCTAAGGAATGTAATGAGTGAAGCGCAGGAAGAATCACCTCTTCTTTCTCTGGAAACTCTTTAAAAACTTTCAGTATGATCATATGATCTTTGCTTTCAACAAATTCAGTCAGCTGCTCTTCTGGAACTAAATTGAAAAGCAAGACATACAGTGTGTTTTGAGGAAATAGGAGGAAATCATTCATGAGAAAAGATAATTGATTTTATCAAGTTTCCTTATATTTATTTTCTGGTTTTCACAGAAAGTAAGGTACTCTCCATACACATCATCTTCCACAATTATGGTTCCTTTTACTGAAAACTGAGCTACTTTATAAAGACCTTTTTCTAACCTTAGCGTAATGGAGTCCTGACTTTTAAATGCTACCCTGTGAATCAGTATTTTAGAAGAAATCTTTTACCCTTTTTCACAGAACAAACTTCAGATATTCCAAACCAAGACAGTATATCAGTGAGGGAAAAGCTAAGCATAAAGTGAAAAAAATTTGATAGAATGTAATTTTTCATACTCCATGATTTTATTAAATTTCTCAATTTTTTTGATAATGGACTTCTTTCTGTAAAGAATACAGCCCGTCTTCAATAATATCTCACCTTAATGGCTTAAGATTTTTCCATCCCTGGTCCCTATTATCACACTAACATAACTGCATGGCTGTGCAATGAACCAGATAAGGGAACTGACCCAGGCTGAGAAAGAACACCTTTCAGATTTCATAGGCAGGATGATTTTCTGCATCTGGTTCAAGTCTAGGCAAATATCCACGTAACAATAACTGACAAGGTGGCACAGAGGTAGCTAAAACCAGGCAGGGGCAGCCTAGGAACTGGTTACATTAGCATTGCCATCAAGAAGAAGGTCTGTGGGTCTGTACCTGGAGCAGCCTGCAGATCTGTAAAAATCAGGCACTTAGAAAAAACAGCCACAGCAAATCTAAAACAATCAGCCTTTTATGAAGACTGAAGAGCAAATACAGCAGTACAAAAGTACTTATGGAGAGAGGAAGAGGGGAGGGAACACAGCAGATAATCCTATGCATGCACATGTGGGAGAAAGGTTTAGAAAATACAACACAAAATGGTGCCAAAAAGAACCAATCTGAAGGACTGGAGACTATCTTTGAAACAAAGGAGTACAGCACATGATGGCATTACTCAATATTTTGAAGCAAGAAACTCAAATCAAACAATACAAAAAGGGGGCTACTGGCCATTACATGCTCAGTTACTGAGAATTCTGCAGAAATTCAATACATGGTGACTTCATTTGTCAGAAGAAACAGGAATATCATATAGATACAGAATCATCTTTTAGCATTGTCAGGATCTAAAGCAGAACCAAGTATTTTTTAAAGTACAAACATCTTACTTGATTTTAGAACTGTTCACGTGTTACTAAAATTTACCAGTCTTTAGATACACAATCCAGGTTTTGAGAATTTTAATGATATGTCACCACTCTTTATTCCAGTGTTACTGACCAATGTTGAATCCTATCTTTTCAGTTAAATCTAGTCAGAAGTAAAGAGACATTCTGATTTTTTAAAAGATGCTATATTTATTGCTCTAGTTTAGAAAATTTGTGATACTGCTTGGAAAGTCTACTTTGTGCTAACTCATTTAAAGAACAGATATAACACACAAATCAACTTGGAATGCAAAAATACACTTATTGCATTTGAACACCTGCCATCCCCTCCCAATCCATATATTTTTCTAACTTCATAAACCACAAGATATAAATACCTTTCTCAAAAAGTTTGTGTAATGCTTTACATCCATGTTGCTGGATCTCTTCATTTTTAGGGAAGGTGTGCATGGCATTAAATACCAAGGAAAAAACATCCACCTCTTCTTCCAAGAGCAGGAAAGCAATTACGTCTGAATGGCAGAAGAGATTACATATTGCACTGATTAGTTCTCAACTTCCATTGAAGAACTGTATTTAACCATCAAAACCCCAAATTCTTTAATACTGACAATAAAAATTACTGTTTAAATGCAGGTTTGTATAACTAATGACAAAGTTATCTCTTAAGGCAGTATTTTGCAAAAGAACTAATACTCTAAAACTTAACTGCTAAAAAGACAGTTTCCCCTCTTCACTCTTGCTCCCACCTTGCACTGAACTTTGGAACTTTTCTGACTCTTCAATGAGCCAGTTCACCCCTCTAAACTGGACAAAAATTAACCCTTCAAAAAACCCCTTTTGCAGCTGAGAAGTTTCACTAAGAAGTAAAGTTGATGGAAGAAAGAGGGCAGGATTGCACTGTGAAATAAAAAGAGGGGATTTTAAATGTACATGTCAGCTACAGTGAACCATGAAATCAGTCCACCTGTATCATTCCCACCACCTCAGCCATTCGCTGGCTGAAACTGAACTGAAAAGCCAAACTCACTGTTGCTCTTGTGCCATTAAAAGAATTGTGAAAAAATAGTAACTCTATAGCATGTGTAGGCAAAGTTTCATATTTGTGACAAATTTCAAGCTTACAGCAGTAACAATAGAATGCATAATGCCTGCTCCAGTGTTTCAGCTGCAGCTGGACCCTCTTCAATAACTCACAATTAAAACACTACAGTTAACCCATTAATAGCCAGATTTTGCTCTTATTATTATTAATTATTGTAATGTTTTATAACAAGACCTGTATCACATAATATTATATGCTAGCTTGAATAAACTGAGCAGAATCCCTCCCTTAGGTTGTCTCTTTAATTACAATAGAACAAGACTCTCAACACCATAAGTTCTCAGTACCTGGTAAGATTAGGTAGAGCAGAAAAACAGAAAAGTCAAAGATAATTTACTGCTTTCCAAAGTACTAGCCAGTGTTAAAGGAAGTAAGTCAGAAGGTCACCAAATTTGTACTTTGGTAACAGAAAAATAAGCTCTTAGTTATTTTACTTGACTAGTTAACAGCAAGTATTTGTGTCCATGCTAATAAGTTGGCAAAACTAATTGGTCATGTTCTTCACAGTCTTGCAATTTGGAGAATCATACCCAAGTGGGTAAAAAGGTGCAAAACAGTACTTTTATTAGTTTGTATACAAGTACAAATGACAAGTGATTTCATGAGGTAAAACAGAAAAAACTGGTCTGACATGTCACACACTTTGTATCACAGTTCTGTGTTTTAAAGGCTTAGACACATTAGGGCAAGTAAATCACACAATACCTGACATGAGGAGTAGATTTAGTGCTTTTAGTCCTATTATTGTGAGATTTATATTTCCTTTGTGGATTGTAAGCATTTTAAGAATCTGCCTAAAAATTAAAAACAAAAAAAGATCAGGGGAAAAAAGAATCACAGTTAAAGAAATATTAACAGATAAATTCTTTTCTCAAACATTTACATAAAACCAGGAATAATTACAGAAATTAGCAAAAGTTTAAAGAGCTCTCAATTTTTTAAAAAACCTTTTATTTCATTTTATATTTTTTCAAGTTACCAATGAAATAATGTAATTTTAATTACAACCGTACTTCATTAAAATAATTCTGTATAATTCTTCAAATTTATTTTCATGTTTGGCTAGTTATTTATTTATTCCACAGTGGACAATCATCATTCAGGAGGTGGTTCCTCTACAGAGCACTGGGCTGTGAAGGGTCAGTGTGTGGACAGTATGGCCCTGCTCTGTTTGTAGCAAGAGATCAGCTATGGTGAACCATCAAGGGTGTGTTGGAAGAGAAGCTGCAGTTTTCCAGTTAAAGAACTTGAAGGGTTCTGCCTTATCGAAGTTCCAACCATACAGCACTGCACAAATCACTAAAAAGAAACATTTCCTAGACTGCCAGTTTCCCACACCTTACTGTCTGTGTGGCCCAACCTGAGTCCCATGAACATTAACCTCAGAAATGCTGCATCAGAGCCAGTCAGCATTAACTTTTCAAACAGAGAGAGCCAAACAATGCCAAGTACTGGAAAATCCAGGGCATGTATCAAACTGGGCACCTAAAAATCAGCTGATACTTTTAACATATTTTGCTCAAACTACCACCTGTAAAACAGTGACACCTCTTCAATAAATAAAATTTTAAAAACATTTATTTCAAAATGAATGAAGCATATCTCAAAACAGAGGGAGAAAAAAAGAAATTGTACAATCAAAAACTAAATAAAACCACAAAACTAAACATCTAAAGATATTTTCTTTTTTCTACTCTTCGTTATGTTAGAGAACTTGACTCTGCAATTTTAATAAACTTCAAATGTGAGTCTTTGTATATATAATTTCTAATAAAATGGATTGTGCAGTACTTTGTGATACTTTAGTTGATATTCTTGACCTGTCTTGAAAAACATAAACAGCACTTAAAGTTTCATCCTAATTTCACTCCTCAGTGAGTGAAATGAGATGATCCCCATCATCTGGCAATGATGTTGTTTGTCTTGCTGAAGTCTAACTTTATAAGCTGGAATGAATGTATCACTGTTTTCATACTATGAAGTTGCTCGTTTATCTCACCTCTCTTGTAGCACTGGTGGTGTAGCTACAATGACCAAAGTAGATGCAAGAGGCAAAATGTGACGGGAGACAAACATTCTTCACCTTTAGAAATTTCCCTGCATGTACCCTCTAATTTCAAGTATAATCAAGAAGGAGGATATAAAATTTTCTAAACCTCTTCTCCTGTATGGGAGTTTAATGTAAGACATTACAAAACATGAAATATCTTTAAGCTTGGAGAAAGGATGTAAATACACCAGAGGAATTTCCTTCCTTTGTCTTCACAGTAACAGCAATTATTTAATTATTTATCACACTGTCTGAAGAACACACAAATCAGTAGCAAACTACCATTTGTAAACATGACTGCAATGTGGTCAAGCTGGATCAAAGCTAAGACACAAGGGAGAAATGGCTATTCTAGCTTAAGATTTCTATTCTCTGAAAAGTCACAGAAATGGGAAAATCTCTTGCAAAAAAAAAAAAAAAGTGACCTTTTGCTCTGTATCATAACTGTTTCCTGCATTGCTGCAAACAGCACATATTCATTGTGGTGTCGATTCACTGCAGTTCCAGTCCAATCCATGCACAGGATACATGAGATATAATTTAGCTGGCTTGCTCTGCCTTTGGCACTGACAGAAATGCCTTAACCCACTCCCCCAAGCTTCTCCACAGCAAGGAAAACTGTCAACATGTCAGGCAGGGATATACAGTGGCTACAATACTTGTAGTGCGAAGGTGTTGTGTACAGCAATGCTATCATCAGGTCTTTGGTGATGTTTGAGTCTGAAATGGATGCTTTGTTCAACCACACGCACTGTGCAGGCTCTGAAGAGGCTTTGGGAAAGATCAGCCTTCAAAAAGTAATTTTTCTGGGACCTGAGAATGAACAGCAGTATCTCCAGCTTTCAGAATAACTTTCAGTCAATTAACAAGCCTTTAAGCTCCCAAAGAAATTATAACGAATTTGTACAGTTTCAGCTGTTGTTTCTTGCTCAGGAAAAACAACCCAAATGGCTTTTACTTTCCAACAAAAACTGCCAACACATCTTTCAAGGGAGTTCATTCCCTTACAATCTATGTATTCTAGCCACTAGAAAACAGACAGATAAACAAAACCCCACAAAACCAAAATGCACCCTCATGCTATCTTACAGTAGCAACCTGTCCAAGGAAGGGTATGGTGAAGACTACAGAGGCAGGTTCACCAGGCTGTAAAGCTGCTGTTATTACCAGCCCTGAAGGGCCAATCTGCCCACACAAGAGAGCACCAAACCAACCTCCACTTGTATTGTGCCTACATCTGCAATCAGCATTTGTGTTATTGGACAACCGCTCAGCTAAACTAGGTTGGTTTTCTTCCCATCTAACCACAAATATCCAGAAACCACTTGCTTAGGCTTCCCTTGACAGTTAAAGGATAGAGATAAGCAAGTCCAAAACCACAATTTGCTCCAGGATAACTTACCAAAAAGATGGAACTAGCCATCCCTTCTGAAGATAATTGTATCCACTGACTTCACAGGCAGCTGAGGTGATCAGTTAAAGTACTTAATTTTTGGACAATAACATTAAGTGTGACATAACCTCCTCTTTTTGATTTACACTACTTTACATTTGTGGATATAATTTCTCACATTTGGAAAGAACACACACAGCTATCCAGGTAATACTTCATCTGTTGAAAAGGTTGCTTGGGTTTTTTTCTAATGTTTAAGTTAATAAAGGAATTTAAGTTAATTAAGGAATTTCCTACATTTCAATTTGGTCCCATTGCTTCTCATTCTGTTACTGAGTGTCACTAAGAAAAGCCTGGCACAGTCTCCTTTACTTTGTCTATCAAGTATTTATATGCACAGATAAGGTCCCTGCTTGTGTGAGTCTCCCATTCTGAAGGCTGAAGGAACCCAGAAAAAAGAAGCTCATGTAATAACTTCATATAAATACATTTCATTGCATATACACACTGCCAAAATAAACAAGCATTCTGGCATACACAATACTTACTGATGAACACCCAGTACTTCCCAGTCCTTCCCAACATCCTTAGGAGCTATGTTCTGTAGAGTACTTGGACAAATTTCTATTAATTTACAAAGAACTGACCAGCCCATCTGTAAAACAAAAATGCAGCTATTTTAGAATAGATATTCTGCTTGGAACTTCAAAGTTGTCTTATAATATTCTTGGCTTTTGGAAAACAGCTGTTCTGAAAAGTTACCAAGCTAAATCAGTAAGGGAAAACTAACGGACACAAGACAAATGGCATGAAAAGTTAAAAGATGGAGGCAAAACAAACATGCTAATGATTCTGAATGCATCGCTTGTAGAAACACATCACTCTCAACCTGCTTCAACACTGCCTGGAGGATAAAGGGCACACAGTTAAATGAGATGCTGACAGACAGAAAAACATGGTGGGATCAATAGTACATCATCACGGGCCAGGGAAGCCCACTGCATTAGTACAAATCCAGATTTATTAAAGAACGTGTGTTTCCTCAAGAACTTGCCATTGAATTGCACATTATAAGGAAAAAGTAAAGGTTTTTAAAGGTGTTCAATGTTTTAAATAGTGACGATAATACCACATATTTCATATTCTTGCTATCAGTCCTGTACACCGTGTGCTTTCAAAACATAATGATGGCAGTGGAAGTTTTGAGATCATAAGGAACCAAATACAACCACACCAAATGTATTTGTTCTTAATAAACCTGCTTCATCCCATGCAAATTCTCTGACATTCAAACATCTGTAAATAATGCCAAACCTAAGGATGTTCCTCTTTGATCTTCTGCATTGAAGAAACCTGCTGTCTTATGAATGCCTACAAGCTCATATGATTGAAGTGGCTGCAGTGAGGAGACACTAAGCAAAATCTGCACAAATAATTAACTCACGAGCAAGAAACCCCCTCTGCATTGTGAAAGAGAAGTAGTGAACTGTGAAATGCCAAAAAACAAAGTGAAACTGATTTTAAAAAAATGAATTATAACCATATAAACAAACAAATAAAAAACTAACTAACTAACTAACTAACTGATAGATAGATAGATAGATAGATAGATAGATAGATAGATAGATAGAGATAGATAAACAGATAAATAAGTAAGTAAGGTGGAAGGTGCCTTGGGTATTTTAAGAATAGGGACAGAACAGAAGATAAGTGTGGTGCAAAAACTGTATGTGTAACTGGATCAGTTTTCCACAAAAGAATTATGTAAAGCAAAGGGGTCAGGATGGGACAGCCAACAACAGGAATGTAAATGGCCACCTCCAAGGAGTTTAACAGCAAAGTTCACAGAAAGTGCATGGTCCCTAACCCTGCAATCAGTAAGACTAGAGACATGGAATTACAGGTCTGGTAGTGTAGAGTCACCCATAGGAACAGCAAAGCCTTCAATCTAGACAGGTGACAGCTTCGTAGAGTATGAAAAAGCTGATTTAGCTCCCTGGGAACTGGAATTCTGCTATTGTCTTTCACATACTTGGTACATGGGCTATGCTCACACTATCTGCAGTAGTTTTGTTTCTGTTTGAGTATAGATTGGCAGAGCCAAATTACAACCTTAATGTCTGCAGAATGATCTTGACCACGAGCCAATTTCCATGCTCTTCACTTCCTTGGAAAACAAGCTGGCTTGCCCTGCATGAGACTACAACAAAACAAGTACTATGGACATTCAGAAAGATTCAGCTGGCCTGTGTAACTGAGTCCTGACCAAAGGCAGGTACAATGAATAGTCTTAACCATCAGTCCTCCCCAAGATATGGATACGTAATTACTTGATTTTTCATATTCCAAGCAAAAGAGAGTCTATCAGTGACAGTTAATCAGGTACAAATTTTAGTAACATTTTAGAGGTGACTATTAATTCATAAACTCTGTATTTCTTAGATTTTATTTTAGAAGTCCCACTTCTGGTCATCATACTTGTTCTTATGAAATATAGAATCTGATGAGAACCTGCTTACCGCCTTTAGAAGATTCCTTTTTGTATTAAAACTGTTTCTGATGAAATTTATATTCCCATTGAACATTTTTATCTGGATTGTTAAGACTCAAGTATTGACAAACAATTATAATGGAAACATCTGCCCTGCTGATATGTAGTCTATTTGTAAATATCAAAATCACAACCTCAGATAACAGAGGTTATTAGGTTATTAGCTGTTTAATAATTATGTAAGAAAGCAAGGGTCCTTTAAATAATAGAAATTCTAAAGGTTACAAGGAAGGGGAAAGACATAAAGAAAGATGTCCTTACAAACACTTAAACAGGTCCCTATACACAGAAACAGTTGGTGGCAGCACTGAAACTCCTGTTATTTTTAAATCAGACTCTTTGTTTCTAGCATGCAACGAATTTGTATTACATTAGGTCACCCCTTCTGCATGAGATAATAAAGCTCTGCTGACTGCTCTTTACTCAAGTGTACTCATATTTTGCTCTAGAGTTTCTAAGCTGCTGCAGCCATTGCCAGAGTTACAGCAGAAAACTACCATATTTACTTAAAGACAGCTACTTTCCTTACAAGCACCACTGACATTCCAGACCGGGACACTTTCATACTTCTGAAGAAGCTTGCAGGGTTTATGACTGCACTATGACTTGCACCAGTACTTGCAATGTTGAATTACTATGCAAACACACTTTGTACAAATCAGTGGAACAGCAGCACAACATGATGCTTTGTAACTAGTGAAGGAGGGCAGGTAAAGAAATTCTCACTTCAGCTGTGTCTCTTACTGTGTTTATTCTCTCATGTGAGTCTATTTTTTTACAATGCCGAAAGCAAAAGAGGTTGATTAATTCATTTATTCAATGAAAGTTCATTAGTAGTGAAAGAGATTGCACTGTAATCAGGACCTCATTACTTCACCACTGCTGTAAAGTGCGAATTGTGTATTCACAAAGACTGTAAACAGCAGTGAATGAAGCAAGAAGACAGAGCTCTACTAACATATAGTGAATGTTTGTAAATATCAGAACTGGATGTGAAGAAACAGCTGCCTAAGACATTTTATGAGGAACAGGATTTGAGCTTTGAATTTCATAACCCAATACAACACAGTAACGCAAAGGAGCTCCAGAACTTCTAAACTGAAACACTGTTTGAGTGCAAATGTAGGCATATAGAAGATTAAAATAAATTTTAAGATTCTGCATTAATTTAGAGTGAGGTATTTCAACACAGTTAAAGTGAAAATTGAACAATCACTGTCTTCCTTATGCAATTCTGAGAGTCTTGTGCTGACATTTCACACCCACTTCTTACGGTTGGATTTCAGATGTTTCACTTTCAAGTCTAAACTTCTGGGCAGAGGTTCAGTAAATTGTTATATATACCTAATATGCTGTATCTTGAAAATAACTGCTGATTAATTTTTCTGTATTTCTTAACAACTTGGCAATTGAGTAGTAAAATAAGTAAAAGCTTCAGACACTGCACAAAAGAAAACCTCAAATCACTGTTATTCCATATTAATCACTACACAAACACAATTCCATATTTCAATCTGAATTTTGAGCTTTTGACCTCTAGCTTAGGTGTATTAGACAAAAAAACCCACCACAAAATGCCTTAAAATATACTATTATTTAAGAGGCATTTACAATATAATTTATATTTTGCTTTCTAGCTGAATTGAAAAAACCAAAACATCTCAAAAAATATTGTTACCATACAAACGGGCTTAATAATAATAAAAAAACCAGTTGCAAAGAAGTCTGGAGTTTATAAACATCTTTTAAGCATATCATAGTCTGCTCCTTCCTGGCAGGCATATATTAAATTTCTGTTTTGTATGACAAGTCTGGCATCCATACCATAAGTACATCATCGTGCAAGTGCCACACCTAATCCAAATGGGCCAATGCTAAGTTACAGGAGCAGGCAGGGAGAACCTTAAGTTGCAGAACCTACTCTTAGGTAAAAGATTGCCCCTCCCTTTAAAAAACTGTTCCAGTGCAGCTCTCTAGGACAGCGCTACACGTGTATGAATTCATATCCTAAAATTCTGCCTTTCGCGAGTTGGTCTAACCACGGCAAACGTCAACATTGACACGTCAAAGTTATATTAAATAACATTACTGGTAATTCAGGACCCTACATCACACAGTATTCATATAGCTTAATTTTTATTTTCTACTTCGCCTCCTTTTGCCCTTTAAAGCGAGACGCAGCGAGTGGCGTCTGCAAAGAGGAGCTGGAACACTTGGTCCCTTTAAATGCCAGCGATGACAGCGCCAACAGGACAGACCACAGCACTTCATGGAGCGGCGCAGGCGAGAGCAAGTTAAGGGGAGCACAACAAGCGGAACAGCCGCGTTCCCGGCCGGGGCGCTCGGCACAGCCCGGGGGAAGCGGCCCCGGCCCCCCGCCCTGCCCTGCCCGGCCGGCCCTGACCTGCTGCACGCCCGCGGCTCCCGGGTACAGATCCACCACCAGCAGCACGGGCACGTGGACGTTCTTGCCGCTGAAGAGCCGGGCAGCTGTGGGGGGACAGACAGACAGACGGACAGACCGCGTTAGCGCCCGGCGGCGGGAGGGCAGCACTCGCAGGGCAGGGCAGGGCAGGGCAGGGCTCACCGCTCCGCCGCCCCGCCAGCTCCAGCAGGTCGCTCAGAGTCTGCACCAGCGTCTCCAGCCGCTTCCTCTCCTGCACGTTTTGGAGCCGGACGACCAGTTTCCTCAGGGCTTCTTCCTCCCCCGCCACCACCTGCCCCTCCTCGGGGCCGCCGCTGGCCATGGCCGAACCGCCGCCCTCACCCATCCGCCGGTCGCGGGGACACGGGCCGGGCCGGGCCGGGCCTGTCCCGCGTCACCCGCGCCTGCCGAGCCGCCCCCG
>JAOXXN010000265.1:13358928-13371616 GCA_026770055.1 Myrmophylax atrothorax
CTGTCCCCCTGCAGCCCCTGGAAGAGTCCCGGGTGAGGCAGGCTGTCCGCCTGCAGCCCTTGGAAGAGCCCGGGGTGAGGCAGGCTGTCCCTGTGCAGCCCATGAAAGAGGCCAGTGTGAGGCAGGCTGTCCCCCTGCAGCCTCTGGAAGAGCCCCTGGTGAGGCAGGCTGTCCTCCTTCATGAGTCCATACCAGAGCAGGTGGATTCCTAAAGAAGGTTGTGATGCCATGAGAAACCCATGCTGGACCAGGCTCCTGTCAGGACCTGGGGATAGGAGCCCATGCTGGAGGAAGTTTGCTCACGCAATATTGCTGGAGCAGTCTGTTCCTGAAGGACTGCAGCCTGTGAAGGGAGTGAAGTTGAGCCGCGGGAAGAAGGGAGAGGTGAGGTAAAGGTGTTTTAAGATTTCATTTTAATTTCTCATTACCCTACTCTAATTTTTTTGACAATAAATTGATCTACCCAAGCTGAGTTTGCTTTGCCTGTGATGGCAATTGTTGAGTCATCTCTCCCTGTCTTTATCTTGAGCCATCAGCCTTTTGTTATGCTTTCTCCTGTCCAGCTGATGAGGGGAATGATAGAGCAGCTTTGGTGGTAAAGTGGTGTCCAGCCATGGGCAGTCCACTACAGTCCTTTTTGGCTCCCACTACGTTACTCCTACTGAAACTGCAGATGCCTGAAATCCTCAATGTGTATCTTCTACCCACTTTATAATAAATGTGTAGTTGCAGCCTCCCACCTTGTTCCTTCATGCTATAGACAGCTGGAATTTGTAGCTTCCTGAGTAAATAATTTGTTGCAATTGTAGATTCCTGACCTAGACAGTTTGAGACCTGGGTTAATGTTTCCTCCTCTTCCCATGTGTGCCAGTAAAGAAAAAAAAATGTGCTAGTGTTTCCCAGGTGTCTGAATAAATAAAGGAAGCATCTTCTTGAGACCAGGAGTGTCAAACCCCAGACTTGTAATCTGTTTCCCAAGCTTCATTCCTCTGCACGTGGTAGTTCCCTGGAGGACTAGTTGGAGAGGTGCCAAATTCTGCTAAGTAGCTATGAATGTGGGAGGGTTTGACAAGTTTTCTGCAGTGTATTTATTAATTAGAACAGAGGAGAATAGAAAGAACGAGGTAGTATTGGTAAGCATCTATATTGTGCAGTTTTCTTGGATTTTCCTGGGAAAATCTGGTGAAGG
Source organism: Myrmophylax atrothorax (assembly GCA_026770055.1). Taxonomy (NCBI): domain Eukaryota; kingdom Metazoa; phylum Chordata; class Aves; order Passeriformes; family Thamnophilidae; genus Myrmophylax; species Myrmophylax atrothorax. Next base: position 13,360,118 of record JAOXXN010000265.1, read on the forward strand.
CCTAGCTGTTCCCTAGAGCTATTCCACAGCTCTTAGTTTTCAAACTGGTCATACCTTAAACTCCTCCTTCTTGAAATTTGGAAGTATAACTTGGATGGAGGTCTACTGTTATGACTTGGTATTATTAGTGCCTATGGTGCTAGCACTTCTAGGGTTGTTTTGGTAGTGTTTGTCTCTTCTCTAACTCTAATGACTATCAGTAATCTGTCAGTGTATTTCTTTGCATCCCTCCATAGCTGTTTCTCAGGATGATGATATTCTGTGTGTATATAAGTTCTGTGTGATCTGTGCACTTGTAGATTCACACTGAGTTTACAAGGTAGGGAACTCCTAACAGCTTTTGTGCTTCTGTAAAGTAAACTATTTTCTGTAAAGGCTGGGAAATACAGCAGTCCTTTAAAAATGGTTTTGATGTTAGTGTTAAAACTTTGAAGGTATAGACCTTCCATTGGCTAGTTACACAAGCCTTAGGATTGTGAACATGTATCACTGGGTTTGATGGGAGACTTTGACACCTTTCCCTCTGGGTTTGTGAACCAGTGTTTTCATAGGAAATCTGAGAGGTATTTCTTATATCTGTCCCCAGGAAGCACTTCTTGGAACTGGTGAATCTGTTTTCTTTGTGATGGAATCCACTGCTGATGGCTTCTAACTGGCAGAGTAAGGAGTTTGTAGTGATATTGGATATTTTTTATTTAAACTTCAGTCTTAAGAGTAATTGACTCAATGACTCACTTCAATTTCAGGTGAGGAGCAGCAGTTTTGTCTGCATGCAGGATTAGTTCAATTAGTTGACGACCAGCCTCTTCTGTCTAAGAACATAGAGGATATGAAACAGAGCTGATGGCCTCACCAAATTGGTAAACCTCATCCCCTGGTTGGTTATGCTGCTTTTTGATGTGTTGAATTATCAGTGGATGTGCTTTTCAGTTTTTAGAGTGGTCAGTTGCAGTTACATAGTCCCTCTGACTATTAATAACATTCTTACCTGAAAAAGTAACCAGGCAGCTACAATCTGTGTTCATTTGGATCCTTGGTGAGTTGGGGCCTCCTGAAGCTGGTGGGTGCCCTGCAGTTTTGACTCGGTGTACAAGCAAGACAAATTCTGCTGGCCTCTGCCCTTTTATAGCTTCTGGGCTTGCCAGGCTGTCATTCTTGGAAAGTGACTGGGTTGTGAAGCCACATTCTTGGGGACAGCCATGCTCAACCACTCTGTCTGAGGCTGTGGGACTGCATTTCCCAGGTGGTGGGTTTGAACATCACTCTTTCTACTCTGACTCACCACAGCTTTTGTTGTACTTGGTGACCTCCTCTGCCTTATTGGACTCATTGCCAGTGGTTCTTGGAGTCTGGGACTCCAGGAATGGGGATGGGAGTAATCACATTGGTAGTGCATTTGGTGCAATCTTGTTCATGTGGAATCCAGAAATTTGTCAGGCAGGTCCCTCTCTTCTTGTCACTGCATGGATGGGGCTGAAGGCTAATCCAGAGTTTGAAGTGGGGGCCATGTAACACACTGAGGTGCAGCTGGACAGTAGTTGAAAAAAGATTAAGCACTGCATGTATAAATGCTTCCAAATATAGCAGGAAAAATGCTCATCCAACAAAAAAGAGACAACAAGTAATTTCCTTAAGAAGCAAGTGGTTATTTCTCCATTCTTTCGGTGGGTGAAGCCAAAATTGAAACAGTTAGGGAAGACTAGGTTGGTGGAGGGATTGTTTTTTTCACATGTGATCTTGAATTTCATTTTTCTTGTAAAATGGGATGTCATGGACCAAACTGTAACTGTTTGTGTTTGGGCCATACTTCTGAGCTGTTGAAGATGTTCAGTGTATAATATGGGAAAGTATTGCTCTGCCTTCTGTTCTTCCTCATTCCCTGTGTTTGTGTGACAGGAATCATTTGGTCCTGAGAGCTCAGCCGCTACATCAAACTAAAGAATTGTCAGCCCACTTCTGGTAAGTCTTGCTCTTCTTCAGGGCCTGTTCTGTGTTCCTCTGGTCCTGCTCTTTTGCCATGACTTCAGCCTGCTTGTGATGCTGTGTCTTACCTGTACCTTCTGAGAGCCTGACACTGCACATCCTCCTCTGCCTGTGTAGCTTTTGATGCTTAGCAGTGAAGCATTTCTGGCCTATGTTGAACAAAGAAGCACCACATACACAGGTAAAGTAGCTGATTTTAGCCATCCTTTTTATGTATTTGTTTTGGAGGCCCCTTTTTGTTGCTTTGCCCACCTCTTTCTCTAGAGAAAGAACTGTGGAGAATGGAAGTACAAAGAAGTATTAGTTGTTCTTGGTGTGACTCCTGTGTTGCTTGGTGTGTGGGGGTGGTGGTGGTTGCAACTTCTTAACTCTGTCATGTGGCCACCCAGGATCTTTGGGCCTGTCTAGGCAGAGCGTCGTGTACCCTGTACTCTGTGTGCTGGTTTTCATTGTAGTCTGACTTGCCAATACATCTCCTTGCAATTTCTCAAAGACTTTGTGATTTGCTGGATCTAACATTTCGTAGGGGTCAGCAGGAGCAATGATAGCAGCTGTGAACCCTAATCCTTGAAAGATGGAGTTGATAACTGAATGAATTTGAGTTATCTTGCAGTATTTATAAATATATAGCATTATATATATATATAAATGTGTAGTATACCAGGAAAACATAACATTTGAAGAAGGCTAAAAGAAAGATGCATCACTAAAGTCACAGAACTGTTTCTCTAAAATGGGAGTTTTCTGTCTGATGTGGAGTAAAACAGTACTTTTTCCTCATCGTGCTAATGTATAAAGCTTGTGGAAGTGGTACCACAAAGACAGAATATGAATTCTGGATGAAGACTAGCAAAGCTAGCTTTCATTTGAGTGTAAAATCAGACTTCAGAATAGACTTAAATATTTAATCTAAGACCTCCTTTTCATGAATAAATGTTCAACACACTCTGATACTTTACAGCTGGGGACACCTCTGGTTGAAGTGCTTTGATCCTTGATTTAGTGGCTTTAGTATTTTGTTACAGTTTGTGTCATACAGTTGGTGTGAGGATTATTAACTTTAAGCAAACATTCCAGTGGGTTTTGTTACTCTTAGTGGTTATGCTTTGGTGTGACCTGAATTTTGTGCAGTGTTAAAAAAAAAAGACAACCAAATAATAGTCTATCTTAAACAATTTTTTAGGACTTACACGAATGACAAGGTTTCCGTTTAACTTGTTGCTCAGGTAACAGACAAATTACTCTTTAATCAGTTTAGCTTTTTCCTAGAAAACCAAGTGGCTGGTTTTGGATGTATTAAAACCACCTTCAAGAGTATTCAAATTTCTGCAGAAGGGCTACATGGGTCTTTGGCTACACAGAGGGACATGAAGTTGTGGTTCCTGCAGATGATTTCTGTTTCCTGTTTCATCTGGGTTGTGTCACTAATATTTTGCAGTCGTGTGGTCAAATGTGTTGTTCTTGGACACAGTGATGTGTTAGGAAGGTGTGGTGAGATTTGTAGCAGTGCATGATGCCTTTGGAGGAGTGGAGCAAACTGTAGTGTGGCTGCACCTCTGACGTGGTTGGATGCAAAGTGCTTGTTGGGATTGTGGCACGTGTGCATCGTCTCATCCTCGGAGCTGCTGCCTTTCACAGGAGACTGTGCCCGCAGCAGGCACTCTGTGAAACCAAAATGCACCTTACAATGACCTGGTAGAGATGCCCGAGGAACTGGAAATGAGCTCCCCTGAAGAGGATAACGTGTTTCCTAAGGTCAGTCTGATACCTGAATGAATATATTAAACACCTACATTGAAGCTGAAGTGGTGGCCAGCATCATCTGTATGTTTTGTTCACTGAGTCAGTGTGTTTTGGGGTGTGGCTGAGGCATGGATGGTGGCAGTGTCTTAAGTATTAACATAGCATCTCCCTTAGAAATGCAGCAAGGAGTTTTCTTACTGTGATGATATATTTATTGGCCTCATAATTTTGGGCAGAGTCTTATGACAGAGTAAAGTGTAGCTCAGGAAAACCTCCATGAGTTACAGCAAAGATGAAGATGTATAAAGACTTCTGCATTCAGTCTTGAATCTACAAGCATGTATATGTAATTCCAGGTTGTAGTAGTATTCATTGTTATCTGGTTATAAACATTGAACTAGTTTTTGGAGGGTGTTTTGGCATAAGTTTCTGCAGCTTGGTACCCACCCATGCTCAGAAGTGACTTGTTCTTTTTCTGATCTGCTATCACTTTTTCCAACAGTGTGGACTGTGTTTCTGCCACACAACAGCTCCTGCAGGACAGGCTTATTTCTCAGCACGTGACCTGCTTTCATTTGCTTAAGCACAGCCATTACTCCAGTCCTAACTGAAAGTCAAGGTATATGACATGAAGGAAAAGGGAACAATGACTTCACAATATCCTAGTGGGGCAGTTGCCTTACAGTGCAAATGTATAGCAGAGTTAAAGGAACACAGGATACTCCACAAAATGCCCACAGGTAAGGATTTATGCTTTGTGGAATAAATCTTAAATCAGTTTTTCCTGTCTTGCTCAAGGCTCTTTGTTCTTTTGTCTGAAACATTTCTTGCTGGCCACAAGCTACAATTCCAGATCCTCCGGTCTTCTGAACAAATTCCGCAGCCTCATCATCCAATGCATAATGCATATTGTTACACTTTCTTGGAATTAGCATAATGTTACACGTGAATGAAGGAGGCATTGACCCCTACAGAAACTTCCTAAGTGAATGCAATATAGATTTATGTCTACTTTAACTGAATTTTCTTTTGTGTCTGTGTAGTAGTTGATTGGGGTAGGAATTCAGAAAACCTGCAGAAAGTTCATTGGTTCTGCCTGCACAAGGGAACATGGGGATAGCAAGGTGAGGGACTGCAAGTCTTGGGACCATCTAATTCCTGGTTTAAACTATGCCTCCTTACTGTGCTCAGCTGTAGGAGCAGACAGGGACAATGTCCTTGGCTCAGCATATTCATTAACACTTGCCTACTAATCTTGCAAGCAAATTTATAGAATTGACCTTGATACAATTTTACCTTGATTTAGTGTTTTCAGGAGTGGTGTATGATCTTGTTCCTTTTCCATCAGACACAGAGGGAATGATGGTTCCCTTATTCTCCTATAGTATTCCTTAGGAGAGGAGAAGCAGTGTTGATGAAACTGTCTGCATGTACTACCCTTGTATGCTTACGGCAGGTGACTAGTTGGACATCTTCAATGACCTGCCTATGTGGTGCCTTTCTGAAGCTGATTCATATATGATTCATATATGATATGGATTTAGCCTCACACTTTTGGTTCTGACTATGCTTATGAGGGTGGAAGTGCCAACAAATTTTAATTAAAGTGATGCTGTTTTACTTCCTTTCCTTCTATAAAGGATTGCCATGATGAGCTGCTCTTCAGTCTTTTGGGAACTGTGCAATCTTATTACCAGGTAGCTAATTCCATTCTGCCTTGACCTTTGGTTTTCTTTCATTTTGCCTTCTGTGAAGAGACAGCAGCTTTAAACATCTGCAAAATCTTTCTTATGAGACTGAAAGCTGTGTTTAACTACTGAGAATGCAACATTAAAGTTTTATTAATCTTAGTGGAGACTACCACTAGATGTCCATTGAGCATTAGCTGCACTTAACATTCATGAGGAGTTTTTCCTAGACTAAACTTATTTTTCCCCTAGAAAGTGATACATAGAGTAGGCTGGCAGACACCAACAAAGCTACGGGGTTTCAGTGTCTCAGGCTCAGCTGGTGGCTTGCTCATAATAAAGAGAATGTCTATTACACACTGTTTGTGGGCAATACAAACTTGGTTACAGCATAGCAAAATGTCCTCTCAGATATTTTGGGAGTTATGGGTTAGGAAGAAGGAAGAATTATCCTGGAGTCCCAAATGGCAAAATGCAGTGCCAAAAATATTAAGCCTCCTTCTTATGATGTCCAGAAGCAAAGGGCATGAGGGCAAGAAGCTCTTGTCTACATAATGCAAGTAATTTGTCTTTATTTGTTTTCACTCCTGCTCTTTACAAATGTGGTTAAACAAAGTCTTTATTTTCTGCTGATTGCATATGTCTACTTCCACATAATCCATTCATTTTTAGTTAATCAAGCAATTTTGCATCTCTCATTAATAAATGGTAGTAAAATCTACAGTGCACATGACTGTTTGTATAGTGGATGGACAAAAGTCCAAGTTAGATTGTCTTTTTGAAACCAGCTGGTGATAAGATTTTCATCTTTTGTTTCACATCATCTTGGAATACACAGAACAGAACTTTTGCGGGCAGTTGTCAGCAGATTGCTTCTGCCTTTGTCCAGGCAGGACTGGGAGGTGGTGGTGATGAGGAGAAATAGGCTGCCCTTCTGTTGTTGGTCTTCATTCTAAATTTGATGGTTTGGGTGAAATCTGTGGGGTAGTCAGCAAGTTAATACAATTGCTCATACTGACATGTTCAATAGATCTGTGACTATTGTGACCTGACCTCTTGTGACAGTTGAACTGTTACTCTTACTTCTGTTTTTTTTTAAGTTTGCATAACCTCAAAGAAAAAAAAAGGAAATGATTATGAAGGCTGTATGTTTTTACTAAGCTTTATCTAATATTGCGTTGGTATTTTTTCAGTCATAACAACTACTTCCCATCTACTACCTCAAAAATAATCAGTAGCAAGTATACCTAGGATTAAGAAACTGAATATAAATACCAAACTATTACAAGTTACGGTCAGCAATTAATAAGATAGCAAGACACAATAGTATGGCAGAAATCTGTTGTATAGCAGCAGCCAAACAGGTATATACTATTGCAGGTTACTACAAAGTTATCACTAGTGAAGGAAGCTCAACAAAATAATAGCATATGTACTTGTAGTAATTACTTATTTATACACATGGTACTAAGTGCATTAAAGAGACCATCAGAGAGGGGTGACCAAACCGATTCCAGAGGGGGACACAACCATTTTGGAAGTGAGAGAACAACCTGAACTGACTCCAGAGGTGGGGTTAGAGGGTGACTAATAAAATAAGTCTGCTGCAAAGTTGATCTGCATCGTGGAATCTGGACTCAGTCAGGTGTCCCTAGTGATAGTTCAAGATCTCATGGAAAGCTTTTGTGGAGAGTTCAACCTGCTTAGGAAAACAAAAGTATATGCAGCCCTAGAAGTTCTCAGGGGAAAGCTCTACTTTGGATAAAGATGAAGTCTTTCTTGCATCATAGAGACATAAGAGGATGTAGGACAGCACTGCTCTGCCCAGCCAATAGATGCAATAGGAGCAAAGCAAAGCCTCAAGTTACTCTTGGTGTGGGCTGAAGGGAACTGTCAAGGGCAGGGTTGGGCTGCCAACAGCTTTACCCCTCTGAGAACATGGCTTAAAGCTCTGTGCCCATCCTTAGGGTTAGGAGAAAGGTAAATGCTAGAGCTTCTGTGGGCGTAAGGCTTCAAAGGGGGCTCTGAAGGAAGGGGCAAGCTTCTAGCAGACACACTAGAAGCCTTACAAGAACTTTTTTTGTCTGAGTTATGCCCATGTCTGGTGATGAGGCTCATCCTATTCCAAGAATTAGGTTTAGAAATTAAATCCAGCTTGGAACTCCGGGTTGATTTGGATAGTAAAGGTGCCATTTTTGCCTTCTGTTCTCAGTCATCCCTGATGTCTTCTCTGCAAATCATTTTCTTGTCTTGGGCCCTCTTCCTCCCCTTGGCTTCATCCATTATCATATTTGGAATAAAATTTTCCACTTCATGTTTTAATTCAGTCTGTCCTTGATATCAGCCATCTCTGACTGGCTGTTGCTATCAGTTGTGTAGCAGTTCCCTAATTTCTTCATCCTCCCCAGCTTTGATGTTGACACTGATTTGAATGTTCTGTGATGCTTATAGGGTCAGATATCAGGAAGCAGAGAGAGACTCTGGGTCAGCTATGAAAGGACTATTGTTGCAGTGTGATACAAGCATATTTCAGAACTGAACCTTCATCGTTTTGACAGGAGAGGGAGGCTGTGTGCAAGGAAAGACTGTAGGCTGTTGTTTCTGCATTGCAGGAAAGGATGGTGTTTTTCTGGAACAGTTCTTTTCCCTGGACCATTGCTGGTTCTGTTTGGCTTTTCTCGGGGGGGACTATTTTTGGATTTTCTTTCTGTTTAGTTTTGGAGGGGTGGGTGGGAATGAGTTTGGGTTTTGGGAGGGAAGGTTCTGAGTGTTTGGGGGTTTTTTGTTTTGTTTTGTTTGGGGTTTTTTTGTTTGTTTGCAGGTTTTTATAGGTTTTGCTTTTGTTGTTGTTCCCCCCCCCTTCCTGCTCTCCCATTATTTTGTTTGTAGTGCTTTACATCACCTGGTGAGCCTTCAGAGGCTGTGTTAGGTACTGCCTGGGGACTCCTCTTTGCAAGCTCTTCTGACAAAACGCAATGTCAGTCAGGTCCATTTTTCCACATTCAATTTTGTGTCATCATATTTTCCCTAGAGAAGAGAATGAAAATCTAATTACAAGAGACCACCTTTTTTGTTTCTGAATTCTGCTTTGAAGAGCCCATGCATATTTATGACTGAAGGCATAATACTCTGAATAATTTTTTTTCCCTGGGTTACATCCCCATTCTGTCTGTTTTAACCCTGCGGTTGGAGAGTGGGTGGCATTAATTTAAATGACAGAAAGTGCTCAGACAGAGCCTGTTCAGAAGTGATATGACAGTTATTTGATTCTCTCCTGGACAAAATGCTCATAAATGTTCCATCTGCTTTTATCTGGTAACCAGCAGGGGCTCTGTGGTGTTAATGGATTCATTACTTCAGAAAACAGTGGCAGAGCAGGTATTCTATCTTGACCTTTTCAGCTCATGTTTTAGCTGTCAGGGCTTTCAATGTTAAAAAGATGAAGTCCTGTCCATAGGCCTGAGTTTATTCAGGGTCTCTGCATGTGAAGGTGCATCTTCACAGCCCCCAAATGGATGGACTAAGGCAGGCATCAGTTTGATGGGTAGAAAACTGGCTGGATGGCTGGGCCCAGAGAGTGGTGGCAAATGGTGCTGCATCCAGCTGGGGACTGGTCACTAGTGGGGTTCCCCAGGCTTTAGGATTGAGGCCAGTCCTGTTTTATCAGTGATCTGGATGAGGGGATTGGGTGCATCGTTAGACAGTTTGTGCCAAGTTGGCACCAAGGTGGAACTGTTGATCTGCTGGATGATAGGAAGGCTCTGCAGAGGAAGCTGGACAGGCTGGGCAGGTTGATGGGCCAAAGCCAATTGTGTGAGGTTCCACAAAGTCAAGTGTCAGGTCCTGCGCTTGGGTCTCAGCAGCCCATGGAATGCTACAGGCTGGGGGCAGAGCAGCTGGAAAGCTGTCCAGTGGGAAAGGACCTGGGCGTGCTGGTCATGAGCTGAACACCAGCCAGCAGTGTGTCCAGGTGGCCAAGAAGGCCAATGGCATCCTGGGTTGTACCAGAAACAGTGTGGCAGCAGGACCAGGGCAGTGATCATTCCCCTGTACTCAGCACTGGTGAGGCCACACCTTGAGTCAATTCTGGGCCCTCAGTTCAAGAAAGACATTGAGGTGCTGGAAAGTGGCCAGAGATGGTGAAGGGTCTGGAGCACAGGTCTGGTGAGGGGCAGCTGAGGGAGCTGGGGGTGTTTAGCCTGAAGGAGGCTCAGGGGGGAACCTTATCGCTCTCTACAACTACCTGGCAGGAGGTTTTATTGAGGAGGCAGCTTAATGTCTTCTCCCAGGTGACAAGCAAAAGGACAAGGGGAAATGCCCTCAAGTTGTGCAAGGAGAGGTTTTTTAAGAAATATTTCTTTACTGAAAGGTCTCTGAAGCCCTGGAACAGGCTGCTCAGGGAAGTAATGGAGTCACCATTCCTGGAGGTATTTAAAAGACATGTATACATGGCCCCTGGGGACATGGTTTAGTGTTAGACTTGGCAGGGCTGGGTTAATGATTGAACTTGATGGTTTTAAAGGATTTTTCCAATCTAAATGATTATATGATTCTATGAAATGTACCTTTGTGAAAGCAGGTGTGCTACTTGAGTTTCAAAAAGGTCTTAGGTATTTGACATGCTTTTCTGAAATCGTCATTAGGTATGTTCCTTGAGGTCAGGTTGAGTGTTATAAATGTATATATGTTATATAAATATGCATTAATATTTCCATTATGTAGTTAAAAGATTAAAGTCTAACAAAAGTGAGATTTTGTCTAAAGAAATTTGTACATGTAATACCTTAAATTGGGCTGACACCTAGTGGTGGGTCTACTTCTAGTACAGTAGTATACAGTGTGGATTCTTTGGTTCTGTGGATCCTCTAAGCTAAACTGAGGCTGCTTGAAACTATGCTTTTCTTAGGGGAGGCCAGAGAAGACTTTGATTTCCTCAAAAGAAGGACTGTCCCTGCCCTTTATCTTTCCTGAAATTCATCTTCCTTCTGCAAGGTTTTCCTCTCTCATCATCGTTTGGGGTGCACTGCTTTGATATAGGTCTATGTATTAACAAGGCAGATGAGTATGTCAAAGCTTGAGTAAGTTTTCCTGCTCTTTCCTGATGAATAGCTGATGATGCACTTTGTGATTCTAAATTAGTAACTGAAGATGATGTTCAGGATGTTTTCTGCCAGTACTCAGCTGATTAAACAGCTTCTGTTAAAGGGACAAAGCTTTCACTTCAAAGAATCATAGAACAGTTTGGGTTGCAAAGGACCTTAAAGATCATCTCATTCCACCCACCCTGTCCATGGGCAGGGACACCTTCCACTAGACCAGGTTGCTCGGGTCCCTCCCTATACAGCTTGTGCACTTCCAGAGATGGGGCATCCACAACTTCTCTGAGCCAGTGCCTCACCACCCTCACAGTAAAGAATTTCTTCCAAATATCTAATCTAAACCTGCCTTCTTTCAGTTTGAAGCCATTCCCTTTTGTCCTGTCATTACATTCATTTGTAAAAACTCCCTTTCCATCTTTCTTGTAGGGTCTCTTCAGGTACTGGAAGGCTGCAATTAGGTCACCCCAGAGCCTTCTCTTTTCCAGGCTGAAGAATCTCAATTCGTTCTTTGTAGGAGAGGTGTTCCATTCCTCTAATCATGTTGGTTGCCCTTCTCTGGACTTGCTCCAACAGTTTGTTGTCCTTCCTGTGCTGGGGACCCCAGGGCTGGATGCAGCACTTGAGGTGGGGTCTCACCAGAGTGGAGCAGAGAGGAAGAATCACCTCCTTCAACCTGCTAGCCACCCTTCTTTTGATGCAGCCCAGGAGACATCTGACTTTCTGGGCTGTGGTTGCACATTGCCTGGTCATGTCCAGTCTCTCATCCACCAGCACCCCTAAGTCCCCTTGGCAGGGCTGCTCTCAATCTGTTCATCTCCCAGCCTGTTTTGATAGCAAGGGTTGTCCTGATCCAGGTGCAGCACCTTGATCTTATTAAACCTCATGAGATGCCCATGGGCCCATTTCTTACACTTGTCCAGGTCTCTCTCAATGGCATCCGGTCCTTCAGGTGTGTCAACCACACCACTCAGCCTGGTGTCATCTGA
>JAOXXN010000265.1:13371716-13425012 GCA_026770055.1 Myrmophylax atrothorax
CTATCTATCTATCTATCATCTATCTATCTATCTATCTATCTATCTATCTATCTATCTATCTATCTATCTATCTATCTCTAGTTATATGACATATTGCTCACATTAAGAAATAAAAAATACCCACTAGCAGAAGTAGGAACCACAAGATGCTGGCTGCAACCCCTTTGGAGCAATGAAAGTTCAGGGTCTTACTTGGAACAAACCCAATTTGTTTTTTCCTTTCCACCTGGCACCTTCAGGCCACACATAGAAGAATCCTGCCCAACGCTGTGTTAGCCAGCCTTGGCTGTCTCAGCCTCCCTGTTCTTGGCTGCTCAGCACTGTGTTGGCTTTGTTTTTGCTAAGGCTTAGCCAACAGCACTCTTTGGCTGGGATTTGCTAGCAGAGCTGCCTCTGAAAGCTGGGGAGGGTGGAGAACCTGGCTCCATCTGTCCTCATGGTTAGTCTGACAAGACTTGCTCCTGTAGGAGAACCAACTGAAATATTGTTTCTCCAATTTATCCCCTGCCAGCTCTAATTTTTCGTGTTCTATCTGTGCTATAACTTAGTTGATGTAGCAGGTGCTTTTTAAATGAAGGGAAGAGAACTACTGCTTCCTGTTCATTTTGTGTTTGATAACTTCTAGGTGGGTAGATTCTGCCTATGCCATCCTTAATAGAAACTGGATTTTAAACATCTGCTGTAATATTAGAGGACCAGGTGTTAGAGAAGGGCTCATTCTCTAGGCAACCTCAATCTTTCTCCCATTGGGCAGTAGTCTTTACATACATGGTCACCCAATGTTTCAACTTCTTAAACCCAAGCAACTGATCACATGGCAGGAAATGAGCTCTTCTTTCAAAAGTGAGGGCGGGGAGCAGGTTGATTTTTTTTAAGGACACACTGGCACCTCCCACAATGCCAGAAGTTTGTATCTGGCTGAGTTACAGCCAGTGCAGTTACCTGTTCATGTCCCTCCCTGTGTTACTTGTAGCTGTGGATTGGGAAGTGGGTTATTTTTACATGTCTACAACATGGCAGAGTTTGTTGCTTTACAGCACACCCTTGCAGCCTGGGATGGACAGTATAAAGAGGACAAACTACACCCAGCACTGGCCACACTTCCCAGCTAGCAGACACACATAATAGCCTGCCAGCAGGATGCACCACTGCTAGGTGCAACATCTTCAGAGTGTTTGTCTGCACACCAGCAATTCAGTCTCCACCAACACTCTATACTGCAGCCTCATCAGTCTCCCTTCAGGTTTATGCTTATGCAGTGTACAACACCCTCCAAAACATCAACATCTCCGTTTCAAACACATATTGGTAGAAACATGGATGTCGTCAAGAGATTAGTGGAATATTTGATTTACTAAAAAGGCCTAACAACTCTTAGTGTTTTCATATTGAGCTTCAGGGTCTGTATTTTAAACTAAAGAGGAACACCAGTACAGTTTTCATTAATAAAATACCAGTGTATATGGGTTGCTACTGGCAAGGAAAGTAATGACTATGTAGGAGATATGCTTTTATTTTTTATGCACTTATTCTAAAATTGACCTGACAGCTTCTAGCTATTCTTTGGTGACAGATTTCAAACTATTCAAACAGATAATTTTCAGCTCTAGCATTTCTCTTTGGAACCTTATGCAAAAACTTTTCCCCAATATTTAGCATGTCAAAGGCTGTCTAACAGCTCCAAGCCTTGCTTGTAAAATACGTGCACACAAAAATGTAACAAGAATGTGTTTTGGCAATAAGCTTAAATCTCAAAGAAATGTTCCAGAACCTTGATTCATTAAACACAACGCAAGTGTTACCTCCAGCCTGCACTGCTACATCATTAGGCAGCCTAATTAATACTAGGACATACTGAAACAAGAGAGGTATTTTGGATTTTCAGTTACTAAGGGAAACCTAAGTGCTGTCTGTTAAATGCTTTGGCCTCCTTTTCTTGTAGAAAATGTGCTTTATAACTTCCCCATATGCTCCTGCTGTTCTCTCCCTGATGGATGTTGCTATGGAAGCAAACTAGGGAAAAAAACCCAAACAGCTAATAATGTTTCTGCAAATGATTGCACAGGTGGAGCTGAAAAGTGCAGATGACACAAGTTAGTTAAGCAGGGGATTTGAGCTGCAGCAACAATCTGAGGCCAAGAATCAACACACTCACACTTTGTTTCCTTTTTTCTTTAAGTCTATTTAGTGAATTTCCAGATTTCTGCAGGCTGTTGAGGCTTATTTTACCCTTTATTAAGAAAATTTATTCAGAAAGTTTTAGAGATGCCTAAAACAATAATATAGATGGAGATTTAGAAGGAGGAGAAAGGGCTGGGTACACTGCTAGTGGATGGCACAGTCTTGGAGAATATAGGTCCCTTGAGGCTGTGGGATAAAGAACTTCAGTCTTTCACTCAAATAAAAATTGGTTCTTCAGTTCCATATCATATTTAAATATCATTATAGCAAGAGGGGAGGATGCTCATACTGGATGTTGGAGGGACCAACCTGTAGCATGACTGTCTCATATTCCTTCACAGGAGTATAAGCTTTTTGATATAAGGCACACCCCAGAAGTGTATGTGAGTGAGGAAATACACCAGCATATCAACACAGAGCATTTAGTTAAGTACTGAAAATGAGAATACAGAGAGCCAAGGAGTGAGAGTGGTACAGCTCACACTTGGCATCTCTTAAGGCTCCTGGCCAAGGCCAGCCTGGTTGGCAGTGTCTCCAGAGCACAGGATAGGTAGCTACTTTATATATTGCTTGCTTGCTTTTCAGTCATGTTGTCTGCTGCTCTCCTTGACTCTGTGACACTGAACTTTTCTTTAGCTTTGCTGAGTCTTAGATAAACTTGCACATATGGACCCTCTTCAGTCTGTCTCATGCTGCTCGGTCCTGTGCCTGGGCATCCATCCCTCTCTGCTAACAGCTTACAGCTTGTGGCTTCTTCCCTAGACCTCTTTAGAAAGGTTTAAAAGTGCAGCTGCACCACTTGAACGCTTTGGGATGGGGCAGACGGCTGCAGACCTCCTCTGGCTTAGAGCTTGGCCCCCAAGAGGCCTCCTGAGCCCATGCTGAACTGCAGCACGAGGAAGGGCAGCGAGTTCACTGTCAAGGTACATTTAACCAGAGGCCATTAGTCTCATTCTCCCACAATGTTAAGGTTTTTTTTGGTTCTGTTGCACACCAAAATATGGGCTGTACTAGTGATGGTAGCACGGTGCTGGTGTGTGCTGAGAGCTGGAGTCCTCCCTCCTGTAAGAGGTCCATGCTGATCACCTTGCTCTACACTTAGCTTTTCACTGCAGATGCTGCCAAGGAGAAGCTCATGTCTCATGTACCAAATCAGGGGCACATACATGTTTACTTTTAAGAAATGTCCCTTTCATGCCAAAACTCCTTATGAAACTTTTAATGAAAATGATACATCCTGTCAAACTGCTACAGTGCAAACTTTTTGACTACTTGTAATCAAGATATGGATTTCAAGCGAGGGAAAGGTCAACTCATGCATTTAGTCCTCAGCAATGTGTGGGACAAGTAACTAGGTGCCTGGAAGACACTTTCACATCCATGTGTGCTACCACATGGCACAAGGATGAAGAAAAAAAGAATCAAAAGATTCAAGGATGCGTTAAAGACACCTGTAGCCCATACGTACCTGGAAGGTACTGGAACACAAACAGAGGTGAAGGTGCACAAGTGTAGTCCATAACCACAAGTCTTGGCACAAAATTTGGCCAGCCATTTAGGGAATAGGGCATGAATCACTTAATCTAGGCAGCCTTACTTGTGTTAGCAGTCAAAGTTATGGGGAGAGGGTGGATCTAATTCACACAGTTGGTTTTCCATCACCACACTCCTACATGCCCAGGTCCATGTACACGTTTTTCTGTTGGTGTGTGCCATTTGCATACACTGCATATGTACACAGATTTAAATACATAGTTATCTACTTCTAATATTGGATTAAAAAGAAGCTTTCCAGCTCCTGCAGGGTTACAAAACAGGACCATCCTGGTCCTTGATATTTGATAGCCCTGACTTGACCACAGAAGAGATCTTATCTAGGCTATTCCCTCCTCCTATGCTACTCTTGCAAGAGAAAAATCCTTTGCCACTCTTTTTCTCCAAATGAAAAAACTTTCCAACCACTTCCTTTGATTATTTTGTCTTTTCTGCTATGTGTGT
The DNA here is from genome assembly GCA_026770055.1 of Myrmophylax atrothorax. Lineage (NCBI taxonomy): Eukaryota > Metazoa > Chordata > Aves > Passeriformes > Thamnophilidae > Myrmophylax > Myrmophylax atrothorax. Next base: position 13,375,896 of record JAOXXN010000265.1, read on the forward strand.
GTTCTTGAAAGGAGGGACAGTGCACTGCATGTAGCCACAGTCACTTGGTATTCAGGCGAAGTTCAGAGTTAGTGAAGCGCCTCTAGAGCAGCTGCAAAGGGCCTAATATAAATATGAAGAGCTGCCGAGATTCATGATTGCACCTGGCTGCCCTGCTGCTTTACAGCCACTGCAAATTAATTCTTTCTGCATGTGAGCAACTAAGTCAAGTCACTTAAACTAGTGGCCTCCTGCTGTCCTCTTAGGAAAAGAAATAGATGATTTGCACTGTAGGGACCTAGCCCATGCCAAGGGAGCCACCAGCTACTCCACTGTGCCTTTCCATGAGTGTTGGAGCAAGACAGGGAAGAAATTTCAGTTTAAAGTTCAGCTCCTGTATAACCCTTGATAAGGTTCAGTTACAGTCTCTGGGCTGGCATTCCATGGGCACGTGGAGGGAGCACATGGATCTGCTTCTTTGTCCTGGTAGAGCTCCAAGCAGAGCAGTGCAGAGGAAACAACTAAATATTTTTCCATTGGCTTCACTGGAGCATGCTGGCTGCAGCTGGAACAGCAGGGAAAAGATAACATAGTCTGTTTGGGGAGCGACATTGTTCAAAATGGCAAGAGCTGCTGAAGAAGCCGCTGCTGAATGGCTGGTGGCACAGTGACATCCTTGAGGCCCCATCGCAGGAGGTGCAAACTCCAGCTCCCACAGGTCTCAGCCATGTGGCTGTCACGAAGTGAACCGTGTTTCCCTCCTGGTGAACCGTGTAGTGTTGATGGAGAGATCACCCTCTTTTCCTTTCTGGAGCATCTGATTTATAGGCACATGCATCCAAAGCACTGCAGAGGCCCTGTGCAGCACGACAATGTTTGTGGTGCAGTATAAATAATTCCTGTAATGTATGCAAAGCTCTCAAAATGCTAACTTTTTATTTCAGTCTGTGAAAGAGAAATATATTCTCTCTTGGGCTGGTGACATTATTATCCGAGTTAATACTGTCAGAGAGAAATGTGTGTTGCTGTTCTGTGCTATACTCCTGGCTATTCTGTTGGGGGGGGAAAATCCTCCAGCCTTCCTGAGGCCCAAGTGACCCCTCTTGCCTGTATGAGCACCACAGAAAAATTAGCCCATCTCAAAGTGTGCCAAGTGCATTGTCTTCTAGGTCAGTTTGCAGCAACTCACCATACATTTCTGTTCCTTCAAACACATCTTTAGAAAACACCAGTGGCAGGCAACCACTGCAAATAGAGGAAGAGGAATACAGGATTGGATGGCTCCACTTGAGGTCCATGCTGAGGAGTCAGGACTCAGTTACTCAGCTGATGTGATCTGTGAACTGAATCCCATGCTTAGAAATAGGAGCAGAGTCCAGGCTGACACCTGAGGCATTACCCAGTCCTTCTCCCTTGCCAAGACTGAATCAGGTCCACTTGAGACATTCCTGGTGGATATTGTAAAGACTTTTTAGTGGGTGCTAATGCCTCATTAAATGACTATCTAATATGCCTGGACAATCTTCTAAGTCCCTATAACAGGTATTTTCTATTTAGGACATATTACTGACCAATGGTTAGATCTTGTCAATATGATAGAGCCAAGAAGCCAGGACCTCCCAGTTTCCATGGAACAAGACTGATACACCAGGTAGGACCATCACCTGAGCTTTGTGTCCTATTGAGAAGCGGACTGGACAGGTAGGTGGAAGACCCTCAGATCTCACATTTGTTCTCTATATCCTTGGAGAAGGGCAGTGTTAGGTGTCCTGCATCTCCCTCTGGAATAGCTTTGCTTTCTACAAAAGCCAAGGGGAGACAGAGAACTGTCTAAATCAATGAATTTGTGCCTTAAATGGCAGATCTCACCTGAAGGAAATGAATGTGAAATTGAATATTAGCAGAAAATTTGATGATATATTCATCCGAGCGTTATAGACCTGGTTGAGTACACAAAGCTACATATATATATGTGTGCTCATTTCTTTTTAATGCCTGTGGCAATCATATTTCTGCTTGACCCAAGTTTCCTTTATCTGCAAAAGTAAAAATGCTATTATTCCTGACCATAAAATTATTCAGCCCTTTTATGCATAGCTATAGGAGTTGAAGTGGTCCACTGATTTTCAATGATGCAATCAAGGATTTGTGTGCAAACAGTGTGTGAATACCTGCTTTTGTTTCTCAGATGTACTTTGTCTGTCTAATCTGAATGAATTTGCAGAAGTGGCCTCCACAGAAGCCTTCCCAAGACTTCCTTGCAGTAAAAAGTCCACATTCTGTCTGTTGTCTGAATAAGCAAGTTTTTCATCTCTTAATCTTCTTGAATGCAATTGTATAAACAACAAGCTGTAGGGAGTTTTCCTGCAACATAGAGAAATCTCAAAATTATTCAAAAAATTCCCTCTAATTTTGAAAGAGGAATCATCCTTCTTTTTCAACTGCTTCATCAAGATAAGACCAGACTGTCACCTGCATAACAATGTTTTCTATGGGTTGATTTAGTGAACATATGATACAAAACTGAAGAGAATTAGGATAAATACTAGGATCTGTATATATTGATACTAGAATCAATATATTGAAAGCACACCCCAAATCCAGAAGTTTGCAGTCTTTTTTGATTTTTCTGGCACCAGTTTAGCTGTGAGGAAAAATTGAAAACGGACTTCATGCTCCTGGCAAAGATGGAGCACTGTACATAGCACTGTGCTCAGCATAGCAAAAAAATGTACGCTGGTAAGTGCTTGTACTTGTATTCCCACTTCCATTATGGAAACATGACACTAAAGGGCTGAGGAGCTGGATCTTCTTGGAATTTTTCAGTTACAGCATTTCACTTAGGACAACGGGGTTTTTTTCTCTTCTTTGTTATTTATTAATAGGAAAATTCCTAATATTAACACGGTACAGCTATTTCTGTATCATGGAGATAAGCAGTTGGAAGATTTTCCTTACTTCTGGCTAGGATATGATGTTACTGCTCCATTTAAATTTGATGCTCAATTTGTATGACTGTAGCGGGGAAAAAAAGTGAAATCCTGTTAAGAAATGATTAATGGTCAAGTCACAGAGATGAAATACAAACTTCTGAAACTAATTAATTCATTATCTTACCCTAACTCTCCAAAGGACTGAAACAATTAGAGCCTAATTCCTAATGGCTGGGACAAAGAGGTGACGTGTACCCTTGGAAGAGCTGAGGGGCAAAACTTTTTGTGTTCCACTAGCTGTCCCTGAGTATTCTTGCTCAGAAGGCAGAGTTCAGCAGTAAAAACAACACAGGGCTTTTGAGCTGCAGCAATAAGATTTTTTTCTTGAGTTAGCTGATGACCTTATCTGTTCACTCGGGTTCCTCTCAGCCTTCAAAGCATGAAAATGAGTTCAACACACATGACATTTGTATAATATTCTCACTGAATAAATGTGCTGTCAACCATGTTGCTCAAGTTTCCATGTCTCTTTACAAAGCCATTCCTTGCCTGTGAAAAGTAATCTGCCTTCACCCAGATGAGCAAGCCATGCCTTGCAAACATCACTCCTTCCACCAGTGTCACTTATTTGATGCCGTGAACACACAGGCTCCAAGCAGCTGCAGCATACTGGGTGCCCTCCCACACCACAGCTCATCCCTGCCTCTCCTCCCCAGATCAGAGGATCACATCTTGGGACCTTGGACTTATTCAATGCCTCGGAAGAGCAAGGAAGAAAAGTCTGACATTTTGTTGGAAGAAACCCAGCACGGAAAGGATCCAATCACAATAACTGAAATTTGCAGCTAAGCAGGCAGAAGTAGGTCAGGCCTGATGCTATTTGCAGACTGCTTTTCCAGAGAGTAGGGAAAAGTCTAATCAGTGCCAGGGCTGAGGTTAATGTAGATGGCTATGATGCCAGATCACCCATTCTCAAGCAGAGCTTTGCATCTGACCTCTCTCAGTGATGCCTGCATGTTATCAGAGCTTATTCTAACATGAAGAGCTACTAAGCCATTCTTCCCCTATGTATTTCACCCAGGTAGTTGTTGCAAAGCCTTGGCACTTCATTATTCCTTTCTGCCGCTCTGCATTCAGAGAAGCCCCACACAGTCTGTATCCACTAGGAAACTGAAGTCATATTTTATACTTTACATTCAGCAACCATGTAAAAGTCATGTTTGGGCTTTAGTCTGGTTTGATTTAAGACTCAATTTATCTCCATAAAAGAAAGTTTACGGTTGTGCTTTTCTATTTGGCATATAATCAAAATAGAGGTGTTAAAACCCTCTAGGAAGAGCCATGTCCAAAACCACTAATCTTAGAAAATGGGGATAAGGAATCTTAAAAGACAGTGTGGATATTTACCCCCAGCAAACTGAAGTGTTCAACCTTTGAAGCTCCTCTGTGCAGGCTTATATATAGCATCAAAGGGAATACTACATGTATTAACAAAGAACCATATCCTAATTGCCTTCCCGAGGAGCTCAGTGTGAGAGCTGCAATGTATTTTAACTCAAGAGAGTGTTGAGTGGCTTGAAGGGCTGCCCCATCCCAACTGCCTGCATGCATGGCAGGAAAGTGGTGAGGCTGATCCAAGCAGGCATCCTGCCTGGCAGTCTCAGAGTTGTTTTCTCAGGTTATTTTCTGAGCATGTTTTCTGGGACTGCGGGAGAGTTATATGATTGTTGTACATTGGGATGTCCTGTGGGTATAGCAGTATCTTCCTGAGACACAGCCCACCCTGAACCAGAGATCACTCCTGTTTTCATCAAGAAGCTCCTGTCTCCCCTCAGGAGACATGATTTTGATGAGCCTGGACCACATTTTTGGCTGAATGAATTAAAAATGGGTGATGTGCAAATATGTGGGTGCTGATTCAGGTGTTACGAGGAGATTATTGGGGTTTTGCAAAGAAGTAGATCCAAAATATCAAAGCCATAACTCCCAAGCATAGTTGGCAGATGGGCCATTACCCTTTAAAAATAGCTGGAGCTTCAGTGCCGATACCAACTTCATGATCCACTTTGTTTTGTTATATATTTCTCAGGTGCCACTATGGTGTGTACTTAAATAAGATCCCAACTCCCGAAAGTTCATTTATGTGGTATTTATATGGCAGAGACATCTGTCTCTTTCTTTTGTGAGCCTGTGTTCTGGTTTTGATTTAGTGTATAGGGTCCCTTCAGTGCCAAGAAAACACTCTATTCCTCTCTGGCAGATAAATTCTGATGATTGCTCTCATTCTGTTTTCTTATGAGAGGAGACATTTTAATATTGCCTTCTCATCCATCAAACCTCTTCCTCATCTCAGGGAGGCAACTATCTGTTTGGGAAGTGATTTCTTGTAAGTGTCATTTTCTAAAGGTGAACTCCTCCTGGCCACCACTTTTAATCAGATTTTAATGACAAAGGGCTTGCAGAGACCTTATGTAATCAAAAAGATGGCTTTGCACATCTTTCCAAGGGTTTTGCCACAGTAGCACTCAGCCTGCTTTCCCTGTCCCTTGCCTAGCAATCCTGGAGAGGAAGGGAAGGGTGCTCTTCAAGTTGTATGTTTTTCAAGTTCAGAGCTGGCTACTCACCCAAAATGTAAAGCAGGAAGTAATTCCTGGAATCTGTGAGTCTCATCTCAAGAAAAGACGTGTTTTTACATTCATAACCACCAAAGGCATTTAATTTCCTACAATGAGTCTGCAGTTCACAGTAAATAGCTATTTGTCTGCATGTCCGGGGAACAGTAAGATTGCAAGTGCTTTCTGCTGGCAGGAATAAAACATCTTGCTTTTGTCAGTAGGTCTTTGATATTCAGGAGCAGCCACACAGATGGCAAAAGCAGCCTTATACCACTCCTGTGCACCTGGGCCACCTCATGGGTGAGCAGTAGCAGGCTCTGGTTCAGCAGCCTCTAGAAACCAATGACACCAGCCACTGCTGTTCTTAAACAAGTGAAAAATAGCAAGGCTAGGGACAACCAGAAATGTGCTTCAGCACAGTGTGTGTCTGGGTAGCATCAATTTTTCTTCTGTTGGGCTCCATCTTAGGCACTTCGAGCAAAGCATCTTTTTTGAGTATTGTATTTTCAAGACAAGGGTGTGTTTGATTCAGGAGCTGGAGCTAGTGCTGGCTACTGGCCAGGAATTACAGAAAACACAGTTAGTGGATAGTCAGTCCTTAAAGAATATTGAAAGAAAACTACCTTTGTTTCTGAATCTCAGTGCTTTGTGTGTTGGCCAGTGCTGGAGAAAGGGCACCTGGCTCTTGGGAGGTGTCAGGAGGCATCACTGGGTGCAGACGTGCAACTAAGCACTGTATCATTCATTTCTGACCACCTCACTAGTAGCTGGTGAGGATCAGTGTGACAGATGAACTGGAAATATTTTGCTGCTGCTGCATCCTTTGATCTCTTTTTGCAGCCCTTTTCCAGCCCCATTGCAAATAAAGCTCTGAACTTTATGCTTCTCTTAACCCTAAACCTAATTTTAACCCTAAAGTGGCTGGGGCCGAATCATTGACAGTTTTCCTCTGACCGTTACCCATACAAAATACTTCTCACAGCTACCATCTCTGAAGCCTCTGCTTCCCTTTTGCAACCCCCTTCCAGCCTCACTGTTATGGAATACTGGCATTTCTTTCTTTGAATGCTGACCCTAAACATGGGTTGAGTTCTCCCAGACTTGAATTAGAAAAAAAAATGCAGGCTTTCTCTTCCTCTAGGGATAGGGCTAGAGAAGGGCTTAGCATTAGGGATAGATGTAGAGTAAGGGTCAGAAACGGGATAGGGTTTGGGCTAGGGCTGATGGAAGAGGAAAACTCTTCCTTTGCCTAGTGAACTACAGCTTTTGGAATGGTTCCTAGTGGCTTCCTTGCTACCAAGATCCCCTGGGAAACTCCCCTGCAAGGAGATGATTATTTCATAAGAGAATGAGGTGGTGCCTTCCTGTAAAAAGTAAATTGTTTCCTGGTTTTGTTCCAAGTACAGATGAAGCACAGGTAGATTTATTATGCTTCCTTGTAAGCCTTCATTTGTGCATTGGTCACTTCATCTTAAGACTTTTTTCTTTTTTTCTTTCTACAGTGCCCCTTTCCTGGGCCCTGGCATGGAGAGCTGTGAAGGGCACGTGGACAGGGAGCTTGTGCATAGCAGTGCAAGGTTGGTGGAGCAATTCTGTGTTCCCTGACTCTGCAGAACAGGTTTGTGTGTAACTGTTCTGCCTGAGCAAAATAGGTCTAGTATGATTATGCTGGGCTGAATGCTCACATGAACAGTACTCCAAATACAGCACTGCCTGAGATGCTTACACTGTAGCATCCCTGAGGGTGTAAGTATTTGGGGAGTAGAGGTTTCTCTTACAGTACAAAACCCTTCTCTGCTCATAGTGACTGAGAAAACAACAAATGGAAATGTGAATAGTGTATTAACACAATCACAGCAGGCTGCTTCTCGGCCCCCACAGGTGCTAGAGAAAGGAAATCTGAATGGAGAGGCCTGGATTTCTTCCATCTGCACTAAAGAACAAGTGCATAGTCCTGAACCCAGCATGGTGACATGCTGTAGGCAGTGTTGGAAAGCCAGCTATTGTCGTGTTGTATGTGTTTTTTCTCTTGTTCTCACAGGTCATCAGACTCTCTGGACTTTGCAAACAGGCTCCCTTGTTTTGTTTTTTTGGTGTTTTCATAATAACCCATATGAGCTATTTGGTAGATTGCTACTGTGATTTTTTCCACTTACATCATTGTTTTTTGACACTTCAGTTCTGAAGTGCCATAAACCCGAGATTAATAGTATAATGGCAATTTGGAGAGCTGTGACATACAAGCAGTAGGTGTCCATGAAGCACAATTACAATACTGAGCTAATCAGCACTGCATTCAGTTGACTAAATTCTCACCTTTTAAATGGCAGTAAAAAACCTCCACAGAAGAAAAATTAAGAATGATGCAAATGCAGGAAAAAGTCAGGGCTAGTTCATCTATTTCAGTGGGCAATGTGTCAGCGCTGTCCTGTTGATTAAAGCCAGTACTATTATTACACACCATGCTTCGCAGCTCCTGCAAGTTTAAAGGCACAGGAAGGCAACACACAGCTCCTTATGGATGAGTTTAGGATGGGATGGGGGAAATGGTGCATGGGAGTTGGCAGGGATGCTGGATACTGACACCCTCAACATCGCCGCAGGCAAAATTGCTTTGAGACCTACTTCACCAATCTTCATGCAAGGTATGGATGATGCATGTCTTGGATTTCTACAGATCATCTCTGAAGATTTTAGACTTTTTAAAATGGGTTCCCTTAACCTTTCATGTTATATCAGTACATGCTCAGCAAATCTGAAGACAGAATGCACATCAGATAGGTCATACGAGTCTTGGCTGACCTCAAAGAGTAAATTATGTTTAAAAGGGAAAAAAAACATTGCCTCCTTGATTTCTTCCTTAGAGGTTTTTTCTATTTTAATTTTAAATATTGTTTCAAAAAAGAGTAACTCCAAGAAAATGTCCTCCTCCAGCTGTCTCTCTTCCAAATACTGGCTGCATTCAAGACACAATGATGCGGAGTGGCCCTAATGAAGTTTTATCTCTTCTTATATAGGAACTTTATCCATGCTAAGTAGCAGTTTTAGCGCAGTTGTTGTGGCCATGCCAGGCACACTGGCTGCTCTTTGGCTATTGCACTGATTCTGCACTGGTGACCAGACTTTGCCCCAGCTCTGCTGCTCTCAGCCATTTGGGACCTTTATTAGCAGGTCATCACTCAATACATGGACACTCATTTATGTATTTCTTTTCTAGTTTTCCAACTCTGAGCCCAGAGAGACCCTTGAAATGCAAATATACCCCACGATTTTTGATCACAGGTGCTCTCTGCCCATGAGTGAGGTGCCACAGACAAAATAATCCTCAGTAAAGTATACAAACCCTCTATTTCAGCATATTCTGGACTTGAGTGGCATGGGGCTCTATTGTGAAAATTGACTAAGAAAGGCTTCACTGAGTGAAACACATAAAGAGAAAATAAAGAATGAGGCCCTGGTTTCATCCACAGAAACTGTCATGATTTATTTGCTGTCACTTGAATCTCCATTAAAAGGCTTGCTGCGACTTCACCAATTTCTTTCCATTCTGATTGTCTCATCCTCTGCTGATATTTGAGGCCTGGCTTGTTATATCTGAATTTGAAAGCAACGTAGCCACCCGAGTCTGGCAGCACGCTAGCATTAACTTCTACCCGATGGGCTTTTGCTGGTCCTTTATGGAAGATGAAAACGGATGAATCAACTTCAGAGGCTTTCTGGATTGCACAAAACCCATCCTTCTTCCTACCCAAGTAAAGCAAGAAGTCCTGCTAATGAACCCATCGGAGGAGGGCTCTGTCTGTTGCTCTGTGGCAACCACATCCAGAGCGGCTGTGAACTTTTTGAGCAGCCATTTCTAATTTGGGAAGCCTCAGATTTATGTAGCCATTTTCTTGTTTTAAAAGAAGAAGTCAATACGTATTCACAGTTTGACCCCCATTAAGGGCTGAAGTGATGCCACATTTCACCAGGAGAACGTTAATGCTATCAATTTTTCAGCTTTCCTACTATATTTTCAGTGTGTCATGTCCCTTCATATTTAGCATGTACTGAGGGACCACTGGAATTCAATTACTGCCTGTCACTGCTGTTTATATTGATTTATAGATCATCCATTTTGACAAGTTCATTGCCAAGCTTTAATATGCCTTAATAGCTTTATTGTTTATTAATAATAATGCAGTGGTTCAATCTCCAGCCTGCATTAAACGTCAGCCCTTTCTTTCAGTGGTGGGCTGAGGAGGATCAGCAGGCAGGTGGCCACGACCAGCTCCACCCACCTACCCCTGCCCAAATACCACGGACACCAATTCCTTTTGTTAATGGCCTCCACAGATTTCCTTCAGCACCTTCAATAACAAATCAAAAAGAGATTTGTCTAACAGTTGCTTGTCAGGAGGACTAATGTGCCCAGTCCTGCTACTGGGGTTTTGGCAGTGCCGCAGGGCACAGCGTGTGGCATTGCTGGTGCTGTGGTGCCTCTGGGCACAGGGGAGCACTGGCACATACCATGCCTGGCTCTGCACACAGACCACACTGTACCCTAAAAAAAATGTAGATTAACACTGCTGTTAGCATATCTGAACAGAGTAACATAACCAAGACTATTATGGGGAATACGGAGGTGAAAAGTGTATGTGCATCACGGGGCTTTTTTTATGTCAAGCTATGTAGAGTTTTATAATGAGGGCAGAGTTCACTGGCAATTATTGCTTAGGAAAGTTTCCATGGATAGCTATTTTTCTTTCTTTTCTTGCCAACTGGCTATTTGAAATATCAATTTACCATAGGAAAAATCCTCCTCAAAAGCAGGAGTCCCCAGGCACCATGGGTCAGGGCTATTTCAATGCAACTGTGCTGTAAGAAAAAGGAATGTCCTCAATCAGCTTGTATTTCTTGGGCATAAGCTACTGCATATTGGTTGGATTCGAGATGAACAGCAGCACAATTCTGAGTATTTTCTGCCTAGAAACACACAGGCCCAATTTTTCAAATGAAGCTGTAGCTGTTCCTCCATGTGTGGGTTTGTGTGTTTTCCACACACCACTGTCAGCTATCTTTGTGGTGCCAAGCACAGCGGTTTGTTTTTCAGGGCTGTTTGCAATCCCAGGTCGTTGCTGAAGAGAGCTGCTGCAGCTCAGGGGTGCAAGGCTGAGCTGTTTGTCCAAGCTGGGGAAACATGAGGAGCAAATCCTTTCCCAAAAACCAGCTATCAGCAACTCAGGTTCCATCACACAGCATTGCTCTCTCCTGTGAGCTGCTGACAATGGCAGCCAAGGACTCTTCCAGAAATGTTCCTCCTTCCCAATATCTTGCCAGCAGTGCTGAGCACCTTCAGAGAAATAAAATGATGTGCTCATTTCTGCCTTGGTCTGCTGCATTTCCCCAGGAGCTTAGTTCATATATTTCTCTTGCCTTGACTAAAATGATGAGAAATGGATAGCACTTACATTCTGCCTTTCTCACACACACACACAATTACATACACAGATGTATTTAAAGAGACAGCTTAAGACTTAAGTTATAGCCCAGGTAAAACAACTGAAGATGATTTTTTTATTTTTCTCCCTCAAACTCAGTTTTCAAAGTGAATTCAGAGAGAGTTGCCACTTTGGCTGATGAGATGTGACCTGTTTTAATCACTACTGTCCACTGTCAGGTATGTCAGGCAATTTGGCTTCAGGTGCATAATGGCAAATTATTATAGAGACAGAATGATTTTAAGTTTCTAGACACTGGGAGCATTCCCAGAATCCATTACTGCCTGATTAAATTACTCAGATTTCTGTGTGTGAAGGTTTTGTACAGCAGCATGTAATCCACGAGAGTAACTAATCATATCATATTGATTTAGATGCTGCTAGAAAGGGAAATCTAATTGTAATACTGTGAAAGCTTCTTGGGGAATCTGTACTAATGATTGCATTTGTAATCCCATTTGCAGGTGAAAGTTCTGAAGCACAGCTGTGAGATGAATAGCAATGCCGACGGTTTGGACACAGCCTTGCAAATTCAGGTCGCAAAAGATGAGATGAGCAGAGGTTGTCCTGATGACTTAGCAGCAAGTTTACATCCTTCTGGTTTTCACCACAGATGCTTCCTGGGACTTATACAAAAAAGAATGTGAGCAAAAGGTGCAGGTAAAGATGAGAAAGGAGGCAGGATTCAGACCTCATTTTGCTTACCTTCAGAGTCCATCCCAGGAGCCAACATTGAGCTCTGCTGGTGTTTTGCAGACAGATACCACGTCTTTGCTCTCTCTTTTCTTTTTATCTGAGGACAAATACATTTGAAAAGCACTTTTCATTCTGGGAAATGAAATGTTCACCTGGTTTTCATTAAAATTCTTTATTGTTGTTTTCTTCTTTAAATACAAATTTCTACAGAGCTTCTTTTGTGTTTGATGATTGCCAGCAGCTTGATCTGCCTTGACCTTCCATGCCTGTGCTCTGGCAATGTTATCCTTCCTAGTTTTTCCCTTTCTGGAATATGTGGGCTATAAACATGTGAATTATACAAACTGCTTTTTATCTTTCCTCTTTGTGGTACTATTGCAGAGCTGTATAAATATAAAAACATAATGTGATGAATTGCTTAGCTCACTTACTGTCATGGGATTTTTGTAGCTGTTGTTTTTTCACTTTTCTGACCTGTTTATAAAGAAATATAAATAATTCTATCAAAAGAACTCTTGTATCTCTTGCATACACCAGAGCTTGTGATGTGGGTTGATGGGCGAGAGGGCACAACTACATGGGAGAAGAGCTGCCCCCAAGGCTTTGACAAGGACTTGAAACACTTGTGTAGGTCAGGTGCAGCAAGCCTTCAGTTTGGAAGACAGGTTCCTTCAAGACATTCAAACTTCCCTGCCAACATGCAATAGGGCACAGCTCACTTCCCTCCTTTGGCTCCTGCTGGCATATGATTTTTGAGGACCAAACAGCCATGTCCTTTACAGGTGAGTCTGGTTTTGACTTAGTGATTGATTTTGGAGAATTGTGCAAGAGATACCCTCGTATCTGGCAGATGCCAGCCTGGTTTTCACTGCCCTGTGCCCTCTCCTGCTCATTCTGCAAACCGCATTGGGGAGGCCTGCAAAACATCAGGGCTACATGTGTTGCCATCACCTTGCTGAACACTCCAATGGGATGAAGAGCAAGGCCTGGGGCAGGGATTTTCCTGGGGAGCCAGCCCAAAGCAGGACTAAAGGCAACACATATAAACCACAAATTTCATCTGCATTCTTCCTGCAGATGTTCTGCAAACTCACCAAGTTCTGCTGTGCATCTCAGCTTGTGAAAAGAAGGGTGATGGGCCAGCTGCCCCTCCCGAGGGGGGCTCATCCCTGCTGCAGTGGTTCAGTGCTTCCCAGTTTGCTCTTTTAGTCTGTGTTTTGGGTGAGCAGGCACAAGGCAGAATGAACTGGGGCTCTGGGCAGGTGGTCCCTGGCTCCAAACAGGTTTTAAACTTTTTTACAGTGAAATATTCATGATTTCTATTGCGGTGTATTTTCTGGCACAGTTCAGGTATAATTTAATCCCGTTCACAACAGAGATATTCTGAGTAATACAGAAGATGTAAGAAAACCCTGAGAGTTTAAAATAAGCCCCTGTATAGTTCCTAGTCATAAAGAGACATTTCCTTTGTATTGGGGAGATGAACAAAACTGAAAATTGTTTAAGTACAATATAAATAGCCTTTAGGATATATTCAGTTATGAAGAGGAAAGCATTTTACATGACTGTTTAATGGATGACTCCTATACTGTCTATTAGGTGTCATTAAAATCCAAGGGTGTTTACTTAATGTAGAGACCCCTTAAAGTTTTAGACAGCATTTGAATTTGGGATAAACTACAGTTTGCTTCCTTGACAGGTATGCAAAATCTAAATGCCTTGTAAAGTCATGTTGTGGGTGATTATTTTTGGTAATATGGATTCCCAACAGCAGTGAATCATGTTTTTCAAGAGGGCCTGTGACCAGAGTCAGTTCCTGAGGCTGGAATGATCCCTGTGAGGCAGGTACAGGATGAGAAGAAAGGAAGGAAGCAAGCAGGCAAACAAGCCTGGTTCATGTGCTGTGATCCTGTACTCAAGGACCACAGCAAATGTGTCACTAAAAACATACACAGATTTTCTGCATCACTGAGTTCTTCCTGGGGAACCATGCACCAGTGCCCCCCATTGCTGCTGCTGCTCAACAATGGGCAAGAATAGGAAGAGCGTTTATTAAGATAATTTAAGTTAAATAACATTTAATACAAGATCATCCGATTCTGCCTTACTGTGAAATTGCAGCCTATTTTCCACCATTATATGAGATATACTTTCCAAAAGTCTCAGATTTCCCTGACATTTTTCCTTGAAGTCTGAAAAATTCAGAGCAGAAATAGAAATGCTTTAATGAATGCAGTCTCCTCTATTGTATTACTTTCTCCTCTTTTTCTGGGCTGCAAAAAATAGTAGTGAGACTGGGACTCTCAAAGTGATGCTGCCATCCATCCAACCATTTCAGTTTCTCTGGAGATTGCTCTGTGTCTATCAGCCTCTAAGTAGGTTGAGGTTTTAAGCTTATATGCTGCCATCAGCTCAGCTGCCTCCATATCAGCTGGCAGATCTGCGATCTGAGCTATCCTCTTTCTGATTTGATTTGCAGCTTCCCAGTCTTTTGTCTGTGATGCACTCTTGATAGGTGTCTGAGGACTGTTCTCCAGTGTACCTCAGAGCCCACTGTGCTCTGTACAGATATAACACACGTACAGGAGTATGAGCCACACCATACCTTGCTGAACTATCCTGGGTTGGACTTTTCTTCTCCACCCCCACACCAGTGTAGCAATGCCTAGCCTACAAAGAGGCCTTTTTGATTCACAACACTGGAGGGACTGAAAATAACTGTGATTAAGGGTAAACAGAGTATTTATATATATGCCTAAATTTATAGAAAATGCATAAGATTGAAGGAGGCATTGAATAAAGGATTCCAGGAAGGGGGCTCGTTCTTCTGCTCGCATGACCAGAAGGCCACCCTAGCTTGCATTTTCAAAGCTGTTCCTGTTTCTTTCTTTCACTACCCAGCCTATGACAATGGCAGGTTCAAACTATGAGGATCCTGCCACTGCCCAAAGCTGTTCAGAGGCTAAGTGAAAGGTCATGAACAAAAATCATGAGTCAGAAGTTTTTGGGAGGGATGTGTGTGCAGTTGGAGAGGTGCATCCCCCAGAGCATGTGGGCCTGCTTGCCCACAAGGTAGCACAGGATCTGCAGAAAAGGCATCCAGTGGGGTCTGGTTTCATACCCTAAGCTGAAGGACACCAGCAGGGTCTGACTGAGCTAAGAGCCAAAGGGCACTATTCACATCAGGGTGAAAGTTACCCAGTTGAGAAAAGTGACACCTCATCCCTTACTGGCCTTAACCCTGTGGTTTTCACCCCTGCTAATACTGACCCAAATCCATGTCTCTGAAGTCCCTTTTGCATGATGTCTGAGGTTTCTTAAAATAGCAGTCAAAAGAAAAAAATCCATCATAAATCTCAAATCTAAAAGAGATGAAATCCTATAAACAGAAACTGCTGCGTTTGGCACAGTTCTCCTTTATCATTGCTGCAGCCATAAGGGGCAATCTTGCTGCAGTGGGGTGACGTGCAGAGGGCAACCCTGGCTGCTGGAATGCTTGGTGAAGGCAGCCATGTCAACCACTTTCTCTGGAGTTCCTGCTGTGTTACTTCTCAAAGAGGATTACTCCCATTTAATGCTCAGTTTGCATGTTTGTTTTTTTTCAGAAAGGTAAAGCGTGCTTTTTTTTTTTTAATGCAGTTCCCTGTAATTAATCTGTAGCATAGATATATGCTTTCTTGTGCTACGTTTCTGTTTCCCAGTATATTCAGGTTTTATATCTCAGTCAACATATTACCTCCCCCTGAAAAAGAATTATTTCTGTAATCAGATTAGTGTTGAATTTATACCAAGTCTGAAGTACAGCTTTACTCACTTGATTATTCAGTTTGCTATAAATGTTGGGAATAAATTCCAAGAGAGCGAATCAAGTAGTTTATTTTTTTACTACCCTTATACATATTTCTACTTATTTGCCCTGTACCTTTACTACACCAGCTCCTGTTGTATAGAGTAGACAAAAAAAGGATGCTTAGCAAGACGGTAGGACCTATCTGAATGCTGAGATAAGATTTTTAAACAATTTTTTCCAGTAGAAAACTCCTTAAGTTTCCATGAACTTTCTTCTGAGGTAAGAGATGGGAGGATTTGGGCTTTCTTTTTTTTCACACACACATGGCTCATCTGAGGTACTAAAGAGATATTATGAAAAACAACTTCCCTACTACTGCATTAGTGACAGAACTGGCAACACAGTTACTGTGTTAACAGCAACCCAGGCATATTCACCCACTTCACCTGTTAATGCACATGATTCACAAGGGTTTTTTTGTTTGAACTTCTATATGATCAGCCTATGTTGAAATTACCCAGGTTGGATGGTGCATGTACTTGCTGCAAACAGTGCTCCCTGTGAGTGGTGTTCATCTTAAAGGCAGGTGGTTTAGGACATTTCTAGGACAAAGATGCTGGATATAAAATATGGACATGTGTGAGATGCATATGAAGTGGGAAGATACACAAGTAATATAATTCTTACAAGTCCTAAGAGGCTTCTTTATTTCATAAAATTTAGGAGAATTGTTTCATGAATGTTACTGAAAGAGTTAATAAAAGTAAAGTCTGAGGTTGCCAAGTTATTAATTTTCCATTGAGGAATGGGTTTCTCTGAATTCAATTACCCAGACACAGAAGTGCTTCCCAGTATTTGATGGCATCTTCTTAATAGTGTAAACGACGGTGTGCACATGACTACACGCTAATCAGAAATGAAAGGCTTTGCATGTCACGTCAAGGTTGGTTGCTGCAGAGGGTGCCAGAGTCAGGTGGCCTGTCCCCTGCAGGACATTTCACCCCTGCCTGTCAAGGAGCAGTGCCTGGCACAGGCACCCAGTGTCAAGGTGAATCGACAGCACAACCCAGAGTGCAGCTACTTCCCAGAAACTTGCTGTCCTGCCAGCAGTTGCACAAGCCGAAATAACCTTCCTGCTTACTGCAACTGAATCAGCACTTGAAGGACAGGGACGATAGCTGGCTGTAAGGAGCAGAGACTGATTTTTCAGGAGAAAAGCTTAGGAATCTATTTCAGAGTACCTTGGCTATGAATATTTGGAGAAGACTATGGAATCGCCCTGATGGTAAGCTATTTGAGTTGGTTCCTGTACACATTATGAGTTTGGATGGAAGTATATGAGAACAGTATCTTCAGTATTATTATTTTTTTCTATACAGTTCACAATCTTTAGAGGGTCTGGCAAACTCCCTTTCATATAAACTTCCATGAAAAACAATAGTCAGGCTTTCCATTTGCTGCCTTTTCTTTGGGATTCTGTAGACCTTGAACTAGTTCATCAATATTTCTGAGTCATTAGGAAAAATGTACTTCATCATACTCTATTTCCTCCTGCTTTCTAGTAGCCACAAACATCACATTGGAATTGAAATAACCCCCTTCAAGCTGGGAAGTGTGCTGTGAATACTGGGAGTTCTATGTGGAATGCAGTTTTCTTGGAAAGTAACCAACAGGCAGTTTTCACTCCGAAAAATGCATCCATGGTGACTTAATATCTCAGCCTGCCTGGTGATGCACTGACTGGTAGGGGTTATCTTTTAATACTGACTCCTCTCCCACCTCAGCTGATCTTCTACTGGGGCTGGAGGCAGGCACAAAGCAGGCATATGGATGCCACGTGCCATCCCTGCCATTAGGGCATGGGGGCAGTTGTCCCCAGGAGGCTTAGATATCATTCCCCAGCAGGAGGGACACACTCTGTAAAAAACACTCTTCCAGGATTTCTCACTGTCTGGTTTAGTTTTCATTGTCTTGAGGGATGCAGTTGCCAGTGCTCACATTGGGAGAGTCCCTCTAGGAGATAAACAGTCAAATCAAGTCTCCATGACAGGAAGCACTCCTTCAGTCTCAGCTTTCCTACCCATAATGTTGTTCTCATTATTTTTGCTCCTAACCATATCTTTGTGTATAAATAATTCCAGGCTCTCCTCTGTTTTCACAACCATCAGGGATTTACAGAGCTTGAAAGAAGTAAACTATGCACTGAGAGTATTGTAAAATGGATAAAAATGCACTACCAGAAATACTATATTATACAGGCATAACCCAAGGCTCCCTGCTCACTCAGGTGGGCCACATCTTGATGCTCTTGAAGAACCAGAAAGACCATAGAGCATGAAAGGTAACATATCTTTTTGGTATAGTATGGTATGGTCTTTTTTAACTGGAATATGGTAAGGGATGCTTTAGCCTTCTGTTAATTCACATGTTGTTATTTAAACATCAGGGCAACCCGAGGTGGTGCTATACCATCTTTTGTGTTTGTGTGTGGAGTTCTGAAATTCTACTAGTAAATAATAATAGCTAAATAATTTGCACATGATTTACCAATTCTATCATGTCACAAGAAAAATACAGGGGTGCATGTTCCTTCAACTGCTCAAGTGAACACGCAGAAGTCCTCCAAACCTCCTAACTGGTTTAGGGCACTCCCAGTTGGTTATCTTTGGCTAGTAAACATTCATGGATGTCAGCACTGGTAGGAAGCAAAATTGCTCTGCAAGGTAAAATCTAGAAAGCAAATATTCTTGATCTTACTTTCCTCGTGCCTGTTTTATAAGGTCTTTACAGTGGAATTGAAGTCTTGTAAAAATATCTTTCTTTCCCCTCCCATCTGAATATCTCAAAGCTGTTACACTTGTGTAGAAGTCTAGCATCATATGTCAAAAAGACTGTCACCTCCACTTGAAAAACAGTGTAGCCAGGGCCCAGAAGAACCTCTGAGAGTCTTCCCTGGGTCACAGGTATAGTAGACTGGGACCTGGAAAATCTTGTCCTTTTCCATGATGAGATAGAGTGTTCCCTAGGGCCTTGTCCCTTCTGCATCCATATTTTTCAGGCACCAGGGTCTAGAGGCTGGAAGGTTTCCAGCCGTCAGCAGCTCCTGACAATCTCTGCCTCTCACAACCCTGCAGCCCTGATGGCACAGGGGAGGGTGAAGGTGGCTGGTCACCACACAGATGGTAGCACCTACATCACATTTGTCCTGAAGACAGATACTGCTGGTGGCTGTGCTTATTTCAGGGTTTTGTTATTTTTTTCCTATTTTTCACCTGGTATAAGAAGAGAAGGTTGACAGCGATGACACACAGTCCCTTCCTCAGGCTATTCCGCCAGAGCTGCTTTTCTCATCTACAATCTCAAGTCTTTTTAAATAACTCCCCAGCAGCTCTAGCACACAGTAATGTGATTAGGGCACTAACTTCTCTGACCATATTGCTTCATACTGCATTTCAGACAGTAAATGCATTCCTCCCCTTGCAGCCACCTCTCACAGTTGCCCCAGGTGCCCGAGATGTTTATAGCAGCACATGAATTCATCACTGTGACCCTATGGCAACAACTGCACTCATGTTCACCCTCTCTCCTACCACAGACAACAGGCATCCTGGAAGATTTGATCAAGAGCAACTACCCTGTCATCCTGCATCCCTGTTTGGAAAGTGTGGTGATGTTTCAGGCTGTGACAGAGGAGACACAGTGGTCACAGCAGGGACAGGACACTGCTGGGTGCAGCAGGGAACTGGAGTAGGATGAGTGTGGGCCTGAGAGCACAACAATTAAGCAAAACATTCTGTTTCCTGATACAGACAATGTTTTCATAGATGGTAAAATCACTTTTCCTAGCAACAGCTGTCCTCTTTCTTGATTTAGTACCTATGGTGCTGACAGTTTAAAGTCATGTTTATTTTACAGGTAGGTTAAACAAATCTGGGAGAGAGGCTCTTGCCCTTGGAGGAAGATGGAAACCCCACTCCCCGTAGAGGACCCACATTTCCCTGGGGAGATCTTTTCTTTCACTACAGAGGAACAAGTAATCAAGGGAAACCCTTCTAAGAAAATAAATATCAGAAAACTGGGATTCCTGCAGACAGTTGTAGTTCAACCACATTTTCACTTGAAGCAATTTGACCCTATGTCACTGACTTCATTTTCCTTAAGCAAAACCAGGAGGCAGTGTTGTGTGACTGAAGGGGCCAGCTAGTGTGGACCTGAGCAGCCATGCTGCATGCTGAGGTCTGGGCTCCTGTGATCAGACAAGCTCTTCCACTGAGCAATTCTCTGTTAGACGGAGTATTCTTTACAATATGCAGCTCACTCCGTGTTAAAATAATGGGTCTCATCTTGATATAGCTGGTTAAATTTTCCAGTGGTCTTCTCCTTCATTGACAGTTATGAGGACTATAATGTAAAGACAAGCTAGGGAGCTGTGGTTTATATATTGCAGTCTGACATATTTAGTATCAGCTGAGTTTTTCCAGGACTGTAGGATGCTGATAACCAACTGAATAATACTTCAGCTCTGCAGGACAACCAGTGTAGTTTATCAGTCTGAAAAAGGCTTACTATCGTCTTCATATATAATTCTTGTGACAATGTGTCATGTGCAGATGTTATGGGGACAAGCTGTCTTCTGAGATTCACTGCTATGTATCATTTTTACGCAGGTTTATGTTTAGTGGCACTTACAGATGACTAAGACAGAGTGGTGCTCTTTACTGTGAGATGAAGTTGTGTGAAAGCTTGGCTGTACAACCACTGCACTTATTTAGGTTGGTGTCACCCTGTGAGGTACATACAATATTGAGATGTTACAGGCTGGACCTATCATTTAATTAAATAATTATTTCTAATGGGAAGGGAAAATCAGTTCATAACAATTACAGAATGATTGAGGTTGAAAGGGGTCTCTGAACATCTTAGAGTGGGGCACGTGCCAAAGGAAAGCAGGTTGCTCAGGGCCTTGCCCAGCTGAGCTTTGAACAACTCCAAAAACAGAGACTCCAAATCAGTTTGGACATCCTCTTCTGGTGTGCAACCATTGTCACTGTAAATATCTTTTTCCTTGTGGCAATCTGTCATTCCCCATGCCGCAACCATTCCTAGTTGACTGTGTATCACTGGAAAGAGCCTGGATTTGTCTCTCCTGTGGTACTGGAAGCCAGCACTTTCACTTCACCCAGGGAAAACCAGCAGGACCTCCCACTTGGTTTGCTTTTCTCAAGGCTCACCTAAGCCTGTTTCCTCAGACTCCTCTCACACACCACGTGTTCCCAAACCTTAGCCCTCTCGGTGACTGTGTGCTGGACTTCTTCCAGTTAGTCCATACTTACATTCTTCCAACTTGTTGAGGCTGCTCTGAATGTCCTCCCTGTCCTCCTGCCTACCCACCTACCTTCTAATTCAGTGTTACCTTGCTGAGAGTACATCCCCTCCCAGCAGTAAGGTCCCTGATGAAGGCATCACAGAGTACCAACCCCAGGATCACCAAGGAGCCCCCAGGAGCACCACCTGTGACTGGCTCCTGGGTAGACACTGAAACTTAAGCCACTGTCCTTTAAAATCAATAGTCTGGTCAATTATTATATCCCTTCTTGTCCATCCACCTAGTCCATACCCTTCTTACCTGGCTAGAGATTATCATCTCCAGTGCAGAATGTTGCAAGCTCTGCTAAAATCAACACCGGCTGCCCCTCTGTACTGCAGAGTTAGACACTGCAGCCCAGGGGCTATCAGGCTGGTCATCAGTGATTTGCCCTTCTTCCTCCAGTTGTCCTCTATCAGATGAAGTCTCTTACAGGAAGTCGTGTGTGCCTTCAGAAAGTACAGAAGATACAGCACTCCTGTCTCCATTGGGAAGGATGTGAAGGGGAACAAATCTGCACCCTGTTCCTCCAAAGACTTTAAGGATATGAAAACCTTTCACCGCAGTAAAGAAATTAAAGCCAAGCCCAGCACTTAACTCCTCCTAGAGACAGGTGATTGCCAAGCACAAGCACTTGCACTCAATCTTTGTCACCCCAGATTTTGCAGTGTCTGAGAAAAGATGTATCTGATTCAAACAAGACCTTGCTTTGGTTTCACAGTGCCAATCCAAGCTGGAGAAGCACTCTGTCAGCTGCCAAACCCTTGTGTCTCCATGTATCAGAGACAAGAAACATTTTCACTGCTCCTGTCACCATTATTTACATATTTGTGTTATCATTGCACTCACAGACCAGGCTTCCCAAAGCAGGAAACTGCAGAAAGACTAGGTTAAAAGGATGGCCCCTTCCCTACAGCACTTGTATGCTAAGCCACTGTTTTCTTCTCAGCCAAGCCACTGGCAGGTGCAGCTCTGTGTGTACGTGAGAAGCCTGTGCTTGATTTTTTATTTTTTATTTTTTACAGAATTTAAAAGATTTGTTGCGGTAAAGAGCTGTATTTGATGGCTAACAAGTCAGAGGAAGAACAGCCTCAGCATGATTAATTGTGGAGTACTGCAGCTCCAGTGGTGCTGACTCACCCCAGTAACCTGAGGGGGTGTGTAACACTGTCTCTTACCTCCTCACGCTAATCAGGACCTTGTTTCTTTCAGCAGTGAGGACACTATAGGGTCCAGACCTTCCAGCTCTGTTCTGCATGAATGTCCAGGCAATTGTACACTTTAATCACGTTCTCTTTCCTTCTTTTAGTTATGAGGATAAGGGAAAGTGCTTTTGCTAGGACTGTTCATCAGGCTTTATAATGCACTTATGAACTGGGGGGAGGAGGGGGTGAGGCTGTGGAAGTGGCACAGAAATATGCACCCATTTTATTTATATGATTATCTGTTAGTGAAAGAGCAGTACATGACCTCTGTAAGGTACAAGCTCAAGCCTTATCTCAGTGGGAGATAAACACCTATGAAAGAAAATGTTAAATCTGCAGGAGGCAGTGGGAGCAAGTCTGGAGCAACAGCACAGAGTTTTCAGAAAGTTGCTGTGATTGCTGTCTATCAATCACCTTTACCAATAAGTGTAAAGACCGGAGATTACTACACTGATGGATAACTCTGGGGCTGACAGATCAGTGTAATCTAGCAAGGATAAAAGAGACTTTTGGTAGGATCAGATAAGCTAGAAGGGAGGAGACATGATATTCTTGTCCTCTCTACAAGTTCTCTGTCTCTATAGTATTGTCTCCTGCAAAATACCCTCTCTGCTGACTCTAAAAATAGAAATTGAGTAAACAGAAACTGGATATAAGAGCAGAGGCATTAACAAAAATGCATTTGGCAAAACTAGTGCAGAATAGGGTCCCAGCTGGAAGAAAAGAAGATTCTTTCTTTAAAGTGCTGCTTAATTCAATACAGGGATATGCCACAAAAGTAGAGAGGCATCCTGTACTTCCTCATGCAGCACCTTGCTAAAATTTATTGTTCAAGGCCTATGGCTTATGTCTGATATACAAATGCTTGCTCTTCCATTAGGATACAAAGCTTCCACTTCCTTTAAGAAACATCGTGCTTGCCCGAGTCTCCTGAAATCCCAACACGATCTGTGCTGTTCGACTCTCTCCAGCAGACCACCCTGGTGGGATGTGCCTTTGACAGCCTGCTGTCAGAGGATCTCCCTGCAGGCAAATTCTCTTTTTAAAATTCCTGACAGAAATGTCTTTTGAAAGGTTTCATTTTGTAAGTGCTTTTCATTTGCTCCCATACTGAAACCTCCTGGAAACTAGATTACCTTCCCCTGGATGTCTCTGGTGGGTGTTCTTCTACCCCAATAGAAGGATGCAGGTTTTCTGGTCTGATTAAAGGAGTAATTTAAATTCAGCATATACCCAGAAAGCATGTCTGAAGATCTACTGTACGTGATATCTTGAAATAACTGGAGTAGATGCTACAGTGTTAATTAGAAATTACGTACATGTCCAAAAAATATGTAAATAAAGTATAACAAGCTAGGAATGCTAAAGATCACAAAGACTGAAGGTATTCAGCAACGCCTAATTAAAGACTGCCAGTGTAACTAATTAATGAATCTTCTTTTTCAAGATGATTCTTCTAAACCACAAGGCTCTAATATGTGACTTTTTCATATTTATTGGAGATCAGGCACCTAAAAACCCTTTCCAGTTAGAGAACAACAATAATGACATTTGCACCATGACTAACAGCCTGCAGCGTGGGCATAATCAGGGTGCAGGGGTCCAGCTCAGCTGGAGAGCAGGGGATTGTGGACCACTGTTATGGATGTTGGTCTAAAACAACAGGTACAGCTGCTGCCTAAAGTATCACAAAACTGAGGTAAGTTCTGACCTAAGCAAAATATTTTGAGAAACTTAAACCTTTTGCCACTGTATTACCTTGTTTTTTCTGAATTTAAGTAAATGAGTCTAACATAAACAGCAGAGGGTGGAAGAAAACAGATTTGTAAAGCAAAACCAGAGATGCAGTCAAGTCCAGTAGAAGTACCTTAGCATTGAAGTCACTGCAGTGCCTTTGAACTGATGGTTTTTCCCCCCCCCAATATATCACAGCTAATGAAGGAGGAGCCAGCTTAGAAGGTGAAGACCCTCCGTTAACAAGCAGAAACTGTTGGTCATGAGTAAAGGAACATGTGGGACTGGGAAGCCGCTCATCAGCTTATCAATCATGAGGAAGAGTTCAGGGGAAGAAAATGTCTCAAAATGTGGTTGATTTCATTTGGGGTTTAAAATTAGGGTTCTTTTTTCTTGGGGTTTTAAAAATGATGGATGCAGTTGCCCATCCATGTCTGTGGCAGATGAACACACACACACAAATACATAAAAAATATATATCTGCACCTGAGTGATACACACGAGATCCACCTCCCTTGCTGCCAAACTGGCCATTGATTTTTGCCCATTGCTGTAGAGGTAGGACTGAAAATAGATGTATTATCAGCATGCAAAGATATAATGAACTGAGTCAAATTAGAGCTCTGTATTGCAAGGAGCGTGGTTACTGGAAGCTATTTGGAGGCTCGTTTAGAGAGGAATGTCAGTTTCCTTTTTGCTTTTTTTTTTTCCCAACAGGGAAAAGGAGAAATCATGCCCTACATTTGTTTATTTTATTCAAACACTATCACTAAGATTTGTGTTCAACATTTCTGTGTGAGAAGCTTGCAAGGTAAAATTGTTGAACACCTGCATCAGTAGCTTTGCCAGTAAGTGGTGCTAGCAGCACAGTTTTGCAGCCCTTCCAGGAAAATTAATGGTAAGGCTACAGCAGGTCCCATTTTAAAGGATTATGTTTTTCTGAGAAAAATATGCAAATATAAACTGTTTGAACAACACAACTTGGGAAATCATCCTCTGATCGTTTTAGGGCTGTGAAAGGCATATTTGATGGAGCAGTGTCCAATTCCTTAGTCATTTTTACGGTTTCTGGACACAGCATGTGTGCAAGCTCCACACATCCAGGGGGCTGCATTCTTCCCAGCGTTTACCTGTCTTGGGCACATACTGTATCGGCTGAGCAAGCACAGACTAGTTGTATATATACTTATGCATGTGTATACCCTGATGCTAAATATGTGCCTAAACTGAACACTGCAGCGCTCAGACCCTCTGCAGTTCTGGATTCATGCGTGGATGCCCTGTTACTATGGGGATTGGCTCTGCTGAGTCCTGTGTGACAGTAAAATCCTGGGCTTGCATCTAGTCATCCAGGGAGGGTTAAAAGGCAGAGAGCCCTTTGGAGGGGGAAAGCAAATTTACCACTGAAAAACATGCTAAATGGGCATATATTCACCTGCATGCTTGAGTGCCTCCAAAATAGGGAAAATATTAATCCCATCATCTGAATAGCACTTATCAGCAGAGGATTTGCTTAAGAAGATTTTCTATCTTGGCCTTTTCAAGGAGGGGTGAAGCTGCTCCAACAGCTGGTGGGCAGCTAAGGGAAGTCTGCCTGTCAAAAGAAATAAAAATGGAGGCTCAGCTAGTGAGAAGGCACCAACAGATGTGCATGAAGGTGAGGGGCTGCCTGGTTGTGGGTTGGGGTGGTGGTGAGGCTCAAGGACAGGGATGGCATTTTACTGATTCTGCCAGATCCCCCTCTGTGCGAAGGGGACCCTCAGAGGCAAAGAGCCAGGATCTCCAGGCCACATCTGAAGCAAACCAGTGTCTGATTTCTTTTGGAATATGAGAGAAAAGGGACTGGTGGGCACGAAGGGCTTTAAAGGGTGATCCCTCTGCGTGCTCTGACTCAGGGTAAATACCCATTTATTTCGGCAAAAGGACTAGGACCCTCTATTTGTCCATCAGAGCCATGGGGCTCTGCAAGAGGGAAGGGCTAGAGCTTTTCTTTCAGTGCCACACCAGGGAAGCCCATACAAGTGCAAGACTAGTTTGAGTTTTGTATCAGCAGATTTCACACCTGAGTTGTCTTCCTCCCTTGCTCTCATGCTACATTTTGATGTCTTCCACACAGTTGGGTCCCTCCCCTCAAAATCAGCCCCAAAGGAGCCAGCTAGAATGAGATCCTGGTCTCTCAAAACCTCCAGACCTGAGCGTGGGGCTTTGCTGTGAGCTGGGGACTGCCATGAAGTCTCCACTCTAGTGAGTCAGAGTGGACACTGGATAGCTAGGGAAAGGTTGTGGGGTTGCAGAGTTCTCTCGTCACTCAGAGCATTTCTAGGGGGTGATGACTGATGAAAAGAACTAGAATAGGTGCTATGCATGGCAGAGCCAGGGGGTTCTGGACAGTGGTCAGTGCTGGAGGGAGAGCTTCAGAAAGGAGCTCTCCTGTTCTGCACTGCCCACATTTCAAGTCTCCGGAATTTTGATTTCTACTGCAGGGGAGGAAAAACAAAAGCGAGAGAAGTTCGCCTCTGCAGAGCAATCCCGGGCAGTGTCTGTACAACAGTGGTTTCTGGAAAGGTGAGGGAGGAGTCCTCACAGCAGGAGGGGATATTTAATTAGAGATACTCTTGCCCACAGAAGGGGACTTGCAGGGAGCAGGTGGAAAAGGCTTTTAAACACTGCAATTGAACTGCCTAATCAGAACATCTGGTAAATCTCTTGAGGAGGAGATGGCACTTTAGAAGGCGCTGGAAGGAATTCTCTTCCCTTAACTGCTGCAGGCAGCTGATGCTTTTCCAGGCCCCTAATGCTAAAAGGTAGACAGCATCCTCACCACCGGATGGGCTTGCCCCACGTCTGCTCCCCCACCAGGGAATTCAGAAAGATTTAATTTGCAGATTGAAGTGAGAAAAACCAGCAGCTACTCACCAGCGGAGAAAACCTGAAAGCTTGCCCAAAACTATGAGAGAATTCAGTAAAACATGTTTAAGCGCTCTAACCTCAGAAATCTCATCTGTTCTAGTGGCTGCAGTAAGATTTGCTTTCTCAGAGTTGCATGACTGTTTTCGTGGGAGCAGCTCCTTTGCCACAGTGCAAAAAAAATCCCATCTGGTTTGTCCTGCAGAAATGCATCTTTGGCATTTTAAAGCCAGTGTTTTCTACACTGAGCATTCCCAGCATAATGTGGATTTGCAAAGGTGACTGAAACAATGGGCTGTGCAAAGTCATTAGCAACATTGATTCTCATTATTGTAGCATATGCCAGTGCAAAAACATCCAGGGTTTGTAAGATGGATGGGTTGCACCGGCTGGGCTGTGAGTGCCTAATTAGTTAAAATACACAGCATCATAAATGCCAGCATTGACAGCTGAGGCCTTGCAATGCCAGTATGGTAAGCAGCACTAATTTGTGCTGACATCAGACGGCTTCCTCGGTACGGATGCCAAATCCTCACTCTGCGCTGCAGACGGAGTTCTGCACCCAAACGCAGGACAGTGTGTGCGTCATGTGAAACTGGCCCATGGTACGGCAGCAGCTGCAGTGAGAGGCAACAGCAGCAGCAACAGCAGCAGGGGCAACACAAGGCAAAATAGGCTTTGCAGGAGTCTGGCTAAGTGCTGCGATGTCCTTTCACTCAATCCCCTTATCCCAAAGAGCTGCAGGAATGTGCGGGCAGCCATTCCCCATTGCTCAGTGTGCAGCTGTCCCAGAGAGGGATGAGTTAGCTCTGTCTTGGGGGTTCAGTTCAAAGTCAGAATGGGTGTTCTCCTCTGTGTATCCATCTCTACAAAACTAACTCACTAAACTGAACTCCTCCCCTGTCCCGCAGCCTGACTTTAACCCCGGCAGCAGCAGCTGGGGCACCCGGACTGGGGCAGTGCCTGGGAGTGCTCAGCCGCATGTTTGAGAGGGTTCCAGCCTCCACGGCTGGTGCGGGGCTTCTTTGCCCTTATCTCACCCAGGAAAAGCCACAGCCTCCGGCAAAATGCCTCACCTCCTCTCGCTGCTTCCCCACAGCAGTTAATGTAACCTTTGCCAGTGAAAGCATCCCGCGAATCAGAGGGCACCGTGCCAGCTGATCTGTGAACAATTTAACCGATTTTTCATTAACCAGCAGCTTATGGAGAAGTTGCTAAATTTTATGGGCCATTAGCAGCTTCTGACGTTGCAAATGACTATGAAATTCAGGGTCTTGCAGTTTTGAGTCTTGTAGGCTTGACAAATAGCCGTTTTTGGGAGCATGGAGATTTGAACAAATGCACTCAGTCGGTGTGGCCCCATATGAATCAGGAGCTGGTGGTGTGGGGGACGGGGAGGAGTGTGTGAGGAGCCGGGGGGATGTGGGGATGAGAGTGACTGCAGCAACCCACGAGCCTGTCTGCTCCTCTCCCCCAAACCGGGCAGTTTTCTTCAAGAAAGGTGATTTTGAGAAATAGTGTCCTGAAGATGGTCCACAAAGCGTTGGAGAGTGGGAGTGAGGCAGTGAACAAGTGTTAATGTTGCCTTTAAAATATGTGTTAATCGAGTGCAGGGGAGGGCCAAGAGTGCTGACTGCTCTTTATATATGTGTAGCTGGACATCTACAAAAATGTCATTTATCTTCATTTTATGGCTGGGAAAACTCCATGGCAGAACAGCAAAATTAAAATCTCCAGGATCACATGCAGGCCACAGGCTGTGCAGGTTTGGGTACAGGTTCATCCTAGCACCAGCCATGGGGCCATGCTCCTCTGTTTGCACAGGTCCCTCAGCAATCTGCTGCCTCCAGCGTCCCTGGCACAGGGGCTAGCCCTGACTGTCGCAATTTCCCAGCTCCTGAAAGTGTTCCAGCAACTTTGCAACAGAAATTACTGCTTCTGTCTGGCTGAAGCAATCTTATGTGGGAGACATAACACAAAATTTAAACCTAAGGTAAACGGTGAGACTGTGAAGATAAGGTGTTCAGGATTTCTTTTGGTCAAATGTTCATATTCTAAGTAAAACAAGGCTGCTGCTGGCAAGAATAGCCCAGCACATCTCTGAGCTCAGCTTGGGAACTGGACTCGAAATCTCTGCATTCCCCAACAGGCAGAGCTGCCCAATGGGGATGGGGATGGGGAAGGGGATGGCAGGCCTGCCACTAATCTGGCAGAAAGGTGCACTCCCTGCTCTCTCACAGGTGAGCAGCCATGGGCAGAACCCAGTGCCATACCAGGCTGGGCCACAGCCATACAAAGAACATTTAGTCCAGAAGTACACTAAATAGTAGATGATTTGTCCAACAAGCCTTTTTAGCCTTTGACTGACAACCTACACATCCCAGAACCAGCCACTATGGGCCTCCTGAGCATGAGAGCCTTTCTGTTGATGCTCATTTTGCTTTCAATGAAGAACAATGGCTACAGACAGAGATGTAGAGGATGAAGCTTGGGTCCCATGTGGAACAAATACTGAGCAGAAATTTCTGACCCTTTGCAAAGTGAGTTGTGATTCAAGGGGCCCACCAAAGTCCCAGGCACGCTGGGTAAGCGCCCTGCCTGGGGGACTGCCCAGGCACAAAGCAGCATCGACAGTAACACTTGCTGGCACGGTTTGGCTGGCAATGGGGAGATACCAACATTCAAGGAGACAAATTTTGGCACTCTGAAGTTCATGGAAAGCCATGGTTGATCCTGCTGATGAAGGAGGAACCTGAACTCACCCTCATGTGTTCAATCTGCTGAGTGCATCCTGGTGGTCTTCTCTCCAGCCTGCTGCCCATTGCTGGGGTAAAAGCAGATATGATTCATATGCCTGGACTTGGGTTTTCATCTGCTTCTCTACATAGCACAGAGGTTCCCATTTGGAAGTCCAAGTTAATTTATTAGAGCGTTGCAGAGGGATGAAAAACGAAGCAGCTTGTGTTCTCCACTGAGCTGTGGGCCAGAGCTGAATGCTATCACCCTGGGACCTGCCTAGGCAGCTGGGGCAACAGGCCAATGCTGGATAGCCACTGTGGCTTTGTACCATGGCTGCTACCAGAGTTAATATAAAATGGAATAAAGGAAGAGCTGTAAAAGTAGAGAACTGGCTGCTAGGACTGAATGATGGTCGGTTGCTTATAGGCAGGTCAGATGTACAGAAGTTGTACTGAGACTCCAGCTGGACTGGCATTTAAAAATTAAAAGAAAATCTGAAAAGAGGGAAAACATGAATCAGTGGTATGGAGTCACTGGCAAGAGATGACAGAAACTTAATTTGCAAGTGAAAACTCACACCCACCCCAAGTCAGTGTTGCTACCTGATGCCTAATAGCCAAAAAAAGATAAATATGTTAATGCATGTGTCATACACAACCCCCTTCAATATATAAAGATCCCGAGTAGCAATTCCAGTTAGGACTTAAATGGTTGAAGGGTGAAGGATGAACCCATTCCTGTAGAGTGTGCAGAGTGGGCACCAGGGCAAATGGGATCTGCAGCAAGCAAGGCAGTCAACACTCCACTCAGTCCCCAGTCCGTCTGCTCTGGGGATCTTCCCAAAACAGTGAATGCAACTCAATATCAGTTGGGGGAAAGCATGTATTTAATGAAAAAAGACTAAGGAAAAATCTGATTTGACAATCTGAAAGTATGTGCGAATATATATTAGATCTACTCAAGGCAGAAGGGTGTGCTCAGATAGTACATAATGTGTATGTTGGCAATTCAGAAGGAGATCACTTAGGGTAATATTACAGACACTTTTCTGTGCTGCTTTGATCAGGTTTTCTTTTGAAGTTTCCTGCGTCAGAAATATTTAAGCAAATGATTTCTCTCTGCATTTTGATAGTTGTGTTTTTAAACAGTCATTAAATGAGCAGGCCCAAAAAATGTGAGGAACAAACCTCAGCATCTGTACATACCTGTGTATGAGCCATCCAGTGTTTGTTTGCCCATCCTTTCCTGGTTCTTCTCTAGTGTGGGTTTAAGGAGTGGAAAAATCTGTTCATCTCCTCAGAATTCAAAATACTTCATTATTCTGTGTGGTACAACCAACAACCATCTCTTCAGGTGCACATGCATTTTGATGGCCTGGCATCTAGCACCGTTACAGCAGTTTGGAATCATGCATGAACCTGGAGCACAGCATCACTAATTAAAAAAAAAAATTAAATCTTTTTTAGATGACAGTGGAAGACTCTTTGAGAGAAGTACCTGCCTAGAGTGTCCACAGCACCCAGCATAAGTGGCTCTGTGTTCCTGACAGCATTAGACATGTGTCTCTCCTCAGAGGTATCAGAAAACTGCCTGGTGTAGCTGTAGAATTAAGAAGCCTAAGTGCTGGCACTACTGATGCACATAGATCTGCAGCTGGCATCAAAATGGTGACAGTGGAAGTAAGACAGCATTTGGCTGACACCTCAGTTGTGACAGGTGCTGTCCCCACTTTGCCCCATAACTGTCCCTTATCTACCTAAGCTTGTTGGATGTCCATTACTTGGCTGGCATGGCAGTGTCATGGCATAGTCGGTGCTGTCTCACAGACACCATAGGTGCTGGGAAGTTGCACAGTTTGGGAAGTTGCACAGTTACACTTACACAATGGTGTGCTCATTTTAGAGCACCTATTACCTATTACCGTGCCATATTAATAAGCCAGACCCAGCCTAACCGCTGGCAATGTGAAATGCTGCTGTATCATCAGGGGAATGTGATTTACAAAATGCTCATCTCCTGAGGAGAGCCTCAGAAGAAACTGTGCTGTATTGGTTTCATATTCTTAAAAAAAAGTCATGGCATGGAATTTTCATTAATTTAGTATCCTATATTCAACCCTGTTTCGACTCTACTATATTCTCTTTCATTTTAAGTTTCTCTCTGTTTTTATTTGTTATAAAAGAGGGTTAGGTGAGTTCAATTCCTCATAAGAAGGTGGTATAATTTTGAGTTAACAAGTCTTTACGGTTTGAAAATGCACTTAAATTATGTGCAAAAAGTCCCACAGAAACACATTACTTCATAAAGCTGGGAAACAAACAACTGGAGAAACACTTCTTACACATTTTTGAGACTATCTGTGCTACTCACTTTTGCCCTTTTTTACCTTTGAATAACCAAAGAATTAGAGGGTCTAACGGATAATCGAAATGCAAAAGGCCATTAATTCAGGGTAAGTGAGGACACAGCAGAAGAGCAAAATGGATTATTTGCATTCGAGTTTACCATGTAAGGGGGATCATTTCACACTGAAATGCTAATTTAAGTGATTTTAAACTAAACTGATGGAGTTAGTGGTAGTGAATCACCAGGGTCACAAAGTGCTTGTCTGAGAGTTATGCGGTTACTGTCACAAATTGCCCATTGTACCAGAGAAAGAAAAGGTGGGAAATATGTTCAGTACTCTAGATCTTTGAAACAGTCAAGTCCAATTTCCTTGCCAGAAAAAGACTCTGTGGAAAAGGCCAAATGAGGTGTGTTAAGATCGGAGCTTCTCAAATTTATTCCAATAAACACTGACAGAAGACACATGTATTTTTTCCTTTCACATTCATTTTATACTTTATATGATATATCAAATACTAATATGAATCCAGTGCAGTTGCTTTATATTAGAATGTTGTGTAAATTGCATGAGTAGGAATGTCTTGTCTGATTTTCAGATTGCCTTAAGCATTTAGTGTTGCTTTGAAAGAAACCAAGAGGAAATGAAGCCCTCAAACAACTGATGGAAACAGAGCAGGATGAGACCCATAATGCCTACTGACATCCTGAATGCAGGTGCAGGTCCTAGAGATGCAGTGCTGTTCAACAGAGCTGGGACTCAAGACAAGTCTCATCCTTTTTGCAGGTTACAATAACTTAGATTTTATTAAGAAATGTCAGGTTTGTTCTCTGCTTCCATCTCCCAAACTCCACGTTTTCTTAGCTCTTTATTGCTCTCTGTACTACTTTAGGTCCCCCTTCTAGATATTGGGCTTCTCACTCCATTCCCTGGTGGGGCTTCTCCCTTTGGCTCGGTGTTCTTGGCCTTGGTCAAGCTTCTCATCTGCAAAAGAGCTGTCAAGGCACAATCAATTAAATAGAGTCATGTGTCTGCTTCAGTTTTAGTGCATAATGCGGCGGCTTCCAGACACAAGCTTTGGGGCTAAAGGTAAAGCAAGAGAGGTGCCATAGGGCCAGAGGTGTGTTTGTGATGGTTAAGAGTTACAGCATTTAGTTTTTGTTTACTTCTACCTTTAGCATCTTGTTTTTTTCAAATCAAGTATTTTCTACAAAGTCTTAGAGGTATTTAAGCCCTAATAGAATGGAGTAATTATTATCACATCTCAAGATATCTTATAATTCACTGTTACCTCTTCCCTGGTGTATGATTTAATTACTGCCATATCGGATGCATTGTGTTTTGTCTAATGCAACTGCAAGTGATAAGCAGGCATTGCTGAAAGCTGATAATGAGTTAGGCAGCTGAAATTTCGCCTAAATGGAGGATGGAAATTGGTGCTTCCGGTGCTGATTAACTGATATTTATTTTACAATGATAAATAAAGCTCTACTACCTAATTGTAATTGTGCAGAATGTGTTTTCACTATGTCTTTTAAATTTAGAATAATTGGCATTTTGGTGGTTTTGGCTTCTTAGTGCAAGAAAGCAATTTGCAGAAGTTGTTGATAGGAAACAGCATGTGTTACCTTAGTGGGCAATTGAAGCACAGATGTTTTTGGAAGATAATTTGTCACATAACTCCAAGACACTTCAAATACGTTGCATATTATGAGCACTGAGGTTTGAATATTTTTTGGTGGATGAATAGTTTGAACTGCATGTTTAAAAAGAATATTTACTGCATGCCACAAGGATTAATACAAAAGACATCAAAGTTACTCAGAGGCCCTTGCTGCCTGTTGAACTTTAGGAAATGAAAGATTTGAGTAAATGCTCCAGGCATAGGTGACCCCATGTCTTAATCCGGCTGCCATTTGTTATTACAAAACAAAAATCTTCGCTTGTCATGATTATCCCTCTCTAGTTCTGCGAGCGTTAGTTATATATAGAACTCATCCTTCACCATTGTCACAGATGCCAGTATCTCTGGATCTTACAAAGCCAAAACATTTTTACTTTCCCTTATTCTGAAGGAATTAAATCATACAGAAATCCCACAAGTACAGAAATCATTGCATCTGGTGGCTACAGACAAGTACTATATATATATATGAGATCTGCTACCTGGGAAGAGCTTCCATCTCTATTAAATCTGAAGTGAGTGTTTAGCATGTTTCCTCCATAATCCCAAAGGAGACGATACCTCTGCTAGAGGACATATCCCAACACACTTTGTAAAGGCAGGTAAACAGAAAGTCAGCATACATCACAGTTTTGCTTTTGATGTTGCCAGCAACTTCTCCTGGGGTAATTTTAAATTCATTAGTCATAAAATTATAATTGTGTTGGGTTTCCCCAAGAGGTTCTGTTAGAGTGGGTAGATTTTGCTTGGTGCTTACTGCAGGCACACAGAAGAAATGAACACTTGCTCAGGAAATGAGCAGGCTTTGATGGGAAGGGAAAGGGTGAAGGAGAATAAGCAGTAGCCAAGCTGTGCTTCTGCCTGACATTAAACAACACATGCTCAACGTTTCATGAGAAACTGATATACAGCAGAGAGATATTGAACAAAATCCTCCTGTCTGAGAAACCTGACAGGGTCACCCTTGTGCTACAAATTGCGTGATAGAGATTTTAAGAAACCATATAATGATATTGTGACATTGGCAGATATTTTAAAAAGTAACGAAAAGTGATGATTTGCAGTATGTTTTGCCATCCTGAAAACTGTGTCTCCTGGAGTGTCCTGGTCAAAATTCAGTCATCTCAAGCCTCATTTGTGCTTATGGCACAAAAAAGAGTAATGATTTCTTCCTGGCTTGGAGCAGCCATGACTGAGACACCACAGGCACACCATTCACTCTGGTGACTTGCCCTCCAAACTAAGAGAAACTTCCTTTCTTGGATATGCATAGTCAGGGTATTAGTGCCTTGTGCTGGTTTGGCCAGGAGATCCCACTGGAAAGTGGCTTCAGCTAGTTAGAAGCGATGGCCATTTGTAGTCTCATGTCCCTGTAGATACCTGTCTGCAGATGATTAGTCTATTCCAGTTGCTCTTCCTATAGTTTGACAGACATTTGAGTGCTTCTCTCAAATACATTTAAATGCCTGTTAACTGTCACAGAGTTTTGAGATCTATTTTCCACCCATATGACATAGGACTGCCAGTCTGTCCCAATAGCTTTGCTAAAAATGAGTAAAGTCTCAGGTGTCGAGATGACCTGGCATGAAACTCTGACACACCACATTGCTCAGGGAAGGATGTTTAGCACCTTTTCCAATAGTTCACATCCAGTAACCAGTAACCATCTGGCATGATCATCACAGCCATGTCCTCAGGACTGACACTTGCAGCTGCATCTTTGCGTCTTCTGGGTTAGGGTTACAGTTAGGGTTAGGGCCAGGCAGCCCTCAACATGTGAACAGAAAGGCAAATGTGAAGAAATGATGGGGTGTGGTGAGTTGATGAAAACAGGTAAGAAAATGACCTTAAAAATGGAAAAGATATTTGGAGGGCAGAGGTTTAGTTCCTTTCTCTAATAAATTAGAGAAATGCAACATTCAGATGCTGAGACATTGGAATCTCCCTCACCCATTTGTGCCTGGAACGGTATAACAAAAGACCCTTTGGATGCCTTCCCCAGCCCAAGTTTTACACTCAGTTATGAAACTTGTTCTTGTTTTAAATTCTATGGAGTCAGAACAGGAAAAATTATTACGTAAAACCATTTGAATAAAAAACAATATGGAAAATAGCCTGTCCTTCATAGCATCTCTGCCCCTGAAACTTCTGCCTCGATAAAATGGCAAAACTTAGGTTCCTGCTAACGCTTATCTCTCAGGTCAGGATGACATTCTGCCAATGCCACGCTGCCAGCAGAGTTTCTCAGCTGTGGGTTTCCTTTGAGAAAAGAGTGTGTTAATGGCATGGTAGGCTCTGTTCTGAGCTCAGGTCTCCCAGTGCTGAGCAACTGTCAGTCCAAGAAAGCCTGGAGCCACCTTTCCAAGCCTTCTCTTTTCCAGACTGAACAAACCCAATTCATTCAGCCTTTCCTCTCCATCCCTCCTATCAAATTGGTAGCCCTCCTCTGGACTCGCATCAACAGATCCACATCCTTCCTGTGCTGGGGACCACAGAGCTGGATGCAGGACTCGAGGTACGGTCTCACCAGAGCAGAGTCAGGGGCAGAAACACCTCCCTTGGCCTACTGGCCACCCTTCTTTTGATGCAGCCCAGGACACATTTGGTTTTCTGGGCTGCAAGTCACATTACCACGTCATGTCCAGCCTCTCATCCACCAGCACCCCCAAATCCCCTTGGCAGGGCTGCTCTCAATCTGTTCATCTCCCAGCCTGTGTTGATAGCAGGAGTTGTCCTGACCCAGGTGCAGCACCATGATCTTATTAAACCTCATGAGATGCCCATGGGCCCATTTCTTGCACTTGTCCAGGTCTCTCTCAATGGCATCCGGTCCTTCAGGTGTGTCAACCACACCACTCAGCCTGGTGTCATCTGAAAATTTGCTGAAGGTGTACTCAATTCCTTTGTCTATGTCATTAATGAAGATATCAAACAACATTGGTCCCAATATACACCCCACTGAGGGACATCACTTATCACTAATGTCCATCAGGACACTGAGCCCTTGGCCACTACTTTCTGAATGTGACTGTCCAACAAGTTCCTTATCCACCAAACAGTCCACCCAGGATGTCATGGGGGTTCATGTCAAAGGCCTCACAGGAGTCCAAATAGCCAAGTCTGTAGCCTTGCCTTGTCCACTGCTGTAGTCACTTCTTCATAGAAACTCACTAGGTTGGCCAGACTTGCCCTTGCTGAAGCCATGCTGGCTGTCTTGAATTACCTCTCTGTCTTCCATATGCCTTAGCATAGCTTCTAGGTGAATCTTTTCCATATTTTCCCAGGCACGGAGGAAAGGCTGAGAGGTTGGTAGTTCCCAGGGTCCTCCTTTCTACTCTTTTTAAAGAGGTATGTTTCCCTTCTCCCAGTCACCTGGGACTTCACCTGACTCCCATGACTTTTGAAATATCACAGGCAACTGCATCAGCCAACTTCTTCAGGATTCTGGGACGTATCTCATCAAGTCCCATAGACTTAGGTACAATCAGATTCCTCAGGTGTGCATGAACCTGAGCTTCACTTACAGTGAGAAGCACTTTGGTTTTTCAGTCCTCATCTTAGAGTCCGTGCACTTGAGAGGTATGGGAAGAGAGTCTGCCATTGAAGACTGAGCCTTCTCCTCATCTGCTAGCCAGTTTGCCAGCTGTGCTTATTGGGGGGTACATCTTCTTTGATCTTCTTCTTCTGGCTAACATACATGTCTGTAGAACCCCTTTCTGTTATTCTTTGCATCCCTTGCAAAGTTCAGATCCAGCTTCATCTTGGTGTTCCTCACCCTATCCCTATACGACTGGACTGCACCTCTGTACTCTTCCTTCCCATTGCCCTTACTCCCATTGCCTGTGCATATGATTCTTGCCCTTTAGTTTGACCAGCAGGTCCTGATTCAGACATACCCCATCTCTTGCCTAGCTTGCCCAGTTTCTTGTGCCTGGGCATTGCTTGTGCTCTATGGAATATGCCCTTAAAAATTGCCATGTCTGTTCTACTCCCTTGTCTCTGGAGACAGTGTCCCAGGGGATCATATTGACTAGCTCCTTGAAGAGCTGTAAGTTTGCTTTTCTAAAGTTGATCAGACCTTTAAGGAAAAAAACAACTTGAAAAATTAATAGGTGGGACTTGTGGCTCATTTCTAAGGAGATGCAACATAAAGCCATAATTTTTGGATGGCTGGCTTCAAGGTTATGTTAGAGAGCTGGGAGGAGGAGGGTTAGGGGCCATCTGATCCAGAGGCAGCAGCTGATCTATGGGGATGTAACACGTGGCTGTAATAACAAGCAAGGTGATGTAGGCTTAAAAAGGGTGTCCCCATGGCTGAGGATGAAACAGCCCTGAGTGTGTGAAAACAAGAGTAAGAAAGAATCTGCACTTTCAGTGGACCCTGGATATAATAGGATATAATAGGCTGTTGGTTTACACAATATGGTCAACTTCATAGTGTTTGGTCTACTACTAGGCACTACCTCTGCTTATGCTACTTTCTTATAGAGCAGACCATGTCATGTACACTACAATGTCTACAGAAGTGGCTTTGCTCACCAGATAGATGCCAGCACTGTGTCTGACCTGAGTAGCACTGCTCATCTTGGGATTCTTTCAGTTCTTTCTTAATAACGGGAGTTAATACTATCTAACACCACCAGTGGATTTACAGGGCCAGGTATGATGCATTTTGCTTGTGTCTAGAGTTTTGTATGTCTTTTTTAATTTCATTTTTATGGGTTTCTTTTGTTGTACCATAATGTCTATCTGTCATCAGCTTTTATTAAAAGCACAAATAAATACAGGGATGCAAATGAGTGTAAATCCCTCAAGCAGAATTGAAGAATGTGGCACCAAGGTAAATCATAATCCAACTACATAATTTCCTCCCTCTCTGTTCAGTTGTTGGTGGATTGATTACACTGGTTTTAGTAAGGAAAAGGTTCTTGGCCATTATGTAGACAGTCATCCATATGGCTGCAGGATTTACTTTGGCAGTTTGTGGAAAAAATATCTTATTGGGTTTGCCAGTGATCATAAAATATAAACTTTCTAATTCCTGCAAATCTTTTCAGGTTCACTAGATCTGTTTTTAGTTCTTCCACAGGATGCATTGTTGTCCACTATATGTTTTTGCACTAGATACAGACCAAAGTAATTTTTTTAATATGATAGAAGTGAAGGCTTCAGGGTGACCTAATTGTGGCCCTCCAGTACCTGAAGAGAGCCTACAAGAAAGGTGGAGAGAGACATTTTACAAGGGCGTGTAGTGACAGCACAAGGGGGAATGGCTTCAAGCTGAAAGAGAGTAGGTTTAGATTAGATATTAGGAAGAGATTCTTTACTGTGAGAGTGGTGAGGCACTGGAATGGGTTGCACAGAGAAGTTGTGGATGCCCCATCCTTGGATGTGTTCAAAGCCAGGCTGAATGGGGTTCTGAGCAACCTGGTCTAGTGGAAGGTGTCCCTGCCCATGGCCAGTGGGGTTGGAGTGAGGTGATCTTTAAGGTCCCTTCCAACCCAAGCCATTCTTTGATTTTATGATTCTTTACAACAGCCCATTCCATTAGTTTAAATACAAAAATTGTTGAAGAAGCATTCACTTTGCAAGGACCTAAAATAATTGACAATGAGACATTCAGTCTTCCTATGGCTGTCCAAGCAGTTTGGTGCTATATCAAGTTAACTGAAATGTAATAGCCAAGTCATCATGTAGCAGGTCCTAGCTTACCACTCAAATAGTATAAAACCTTCCTGTTTCATTTACCGAGACAGTATCTCTCTAAATTAGTTGCTTATCTATTTATTGCCTTTTTCAAACTGGAAAAAAAAAATTCAATCTACTAACATTCTCAAAGTAAAATTAAGGAGTACTAGTTCATAATGCTCCTAATTAGCCAAGTACTTTTCTTAAAGTATTGATTGAAATTGGTTTAGCCTTTGTCAGCAGTGATGATGGTAAGGCCTATCCTCTTTATTTCCTTAGTTAAGGCAGCAGGGCTAGTGTTAACTTCATTAATTTTCTTGGGAAATTGAGTATTTAAGTGCTTCATACTCATCTCTTGTCACTGCAAGGGGTCCTGATGGAACTTTTCTCTCTTGATAATTGGAACAGCTTTAGTCCCAATAAATTTTACTGTATGAATATTTTGACAAATTAGCTACTGTATCAAATGCATTAACTATTCTTTGCAAGGTTTTGTGTAACACTATGCTGCTAGGATCAGGCAATATTTTTATACTAATTTCACAATAATTCTTAATTTTTATCATCAATAGCAAATCAAGGGTGAAGCAAATAACAGGAGTGGAAGGATATATTCCTCTGGTTTAACCACAGTCCCTAATTTTCAAAGCATAAGTTAGCATCTCTCTTTTCTTCAGACTCCGAAGATTCTCAGTCCAATTCCTGGCAGACTCTCCAGTCTTTGTTCTCCGCTTTTGTTCTTGTCCCTAATGTGTTTCTGGCTTGAGTTTGGTACGTTTGCTTCCTGTGGTCCTTCATCAAACCACTTGGAGGCACGAGTGGTGCCTGCCCCAAGACAGGACTCGAGCCAGGTGTCCGTGTGTCAAGTAGGTCACAGCCTGGCTGCAGCACCAGTCCCCTCCCTCTTCCAGCCTGGACAGTTCTCTGCCATCCCTGTTGCTGCTCCCAGTAGTGATTGTCTTGGATCTTCCACAATCCTGATACAAAAAAAGTGTAATGGCGCTGTCAAATATTGAGATATAGCATTATTAAACTGATTGTCAAAGCATTACGGTATATAAACTTGCTGATGGTACAATTCCACTGACTGTGCATAACTGATTGTAGTGTGGAAATTACATTGCAGGTGCCAGAAAACTACTTAAACCACTTCAATAAATGCATTACCATGTGAGCAGTATAATGTGATACCCAGCGTGCTGTCACTGACACTGAGCATGTAAACACAGCACAGTCATCCTTTCCTGCACTGCTTGTGGTGGTGATAGACTACGAAGTCTATTTACACTGGCTGTTCTTATCTTAGCAGTAAGAAAAAACCACAAGCCACAACTAAGTCAGTCAAATATCTCAGTTAATGTTGACCACAAGTTGTCGAGTCTTCCGTGCTTTTGCCTCTCTCCAAAGAGGGCACAGGTATCAAAGTGCTTACGAGAGAGACAACAGAGCCTTTGGCCCCAAGGGTGTGATGCCGAGTGCTTCCAGTGGCACAGCTGCTTGATGTAATGGGCATTTATCTTGGTGTTATCAATACTGGCAGTAGTTGGCTTTCTGGAAGGATTCTTACCATGTCAGTGGGTGATGTTACAACTCTGGAAATGAAAGGGTACAATTTTATATCTTTCTATTGCACTCTGTTAACAAGGGTACTGAGTACAAGGTCCTTATTCTTTTACTCAGTATTGCCAGTGTAGTTAAGACTCTCTCATAACTGATTTGG
The DNA here is from genome assembly GCA_026770055.1 of Myrmophylax atrothorax. Lineage (NCBI taxonomy): Eukaryota > Metazoa > Chordata > Aves > Passeriformes > Thamnophilidae > Myrmophylax > Myrmophylax atrothorax. The sequence continues at coordinate 13,416,775 of JAOXXN010000265.1, forward strand.
CACTCATTTCAGCTGAATAGCACTGTAATTCATATCAGGGCGATGGGAAATTGCCATTTTGAGCAAAGAATTGAAGACGGACGAAGAGGAAAGGTGCCAGACCTTTTCGAAGAGGAGTTCGTCTTCAATTGTTGTCTGAAAAATGGCAATTTCCCAGCCCCACTGGTACCAAGAAAGGACTGAGCTTTGTGGGAAGAGAAGAGGTGGCAGCCTTGGTCTCTCAGGTGCCGATGTTGCTGCGCCATTAACATTAAAAAAAGACCCAAAGCCTAATGCTAAGACAAAAGAGAAGCCTAACCCTAACCCTAACCCTAATCCTAACCAACTATCCACTAACTCCTGGCAGTACCTGGTATAAGGGGAACTGTGCAATAAGGTCTGCACGATCTCAGGTAACAAAACATGTATTTTGAATAAGTGAGTGGCCCTTTTGTAGCCATGTCTTTAAAGGAGAAATACATAAGCTACATATTTACTATTGGAAAACATTATTTTGAATATGTTGTGTCTCAACTGAAGTCTTAAAGAGGAAGGAAAATGATGCCTTCAAATGTGTTGGTCAAGGCTGTGTCCACCTGAACACTGTGATGGCACAGGAATGAGTGTCCACAAGCCACTACTGAAGTTCTGGCCCACGTGGTATATGGGCTAGTGAAGAGGTGTGAGGACCTAAGTTCGGCGCCATGGAAGCAGAGAGGCTTTGCACAAAGGAGAGGGAGGCAGGCAGGCCTAATTGGGAGGATTGGGTTCTGTTCAGAGCATGTCAAGGGCCTGACATAGAGGCCACATCACCCTTTCCAGTCCTCAGCTTCAGCAGTAGTAGAGACCTGGTCTTACACCAGTGATCATGCACAATCAAGCAGTGCTGCATGTGCTTGCAGCTGAAACAGCTCATCATAGCAGGGAAAGTGACAAAGTACCTGCTAAATAATGAGAGGAAAGCGGAGCTATTCCTTCCGGTTCCCTCCGCCTCCACCCTTCCCCCAACCCCTGAAATAGCAAGTCTGCATTTGATCTATTTTCTTTTCTTTCCCTAATGCACATGAAATCCATATATAGACTGCCTGACAAATTCCCTTGAACTTGCCTGAAGAATCAGCCACATTTCTGATGCAGAAAGTGTGTTTAAACACCACTGGTTATAGAAGGTGTGTGTTGGTACAGAATAATGCAGCATTGCTTTCACTTGACTAGTCAGCAGTCCTACACAACACAAACTAACATTTAATTTCTTAGTCAGAAGTACTGTTTAACAGTATTATTTGAGCTGGTTTTGTCTACTGTGTGAGAGAGTCTTATAGAAAAGACTCACAGACTTCTGGTGCTATTCAAAGCATGGTGATTTCCTTGGTTACTATTCAAAGCATGGTGATTTCTAGTTGGGTATTTGATCCCTGGTATTTAACACTTTCATAAGGTCTGACATCCTGCTTCATCTATTGTAAAAGGCAAGATTTGATTCCTGCAAATATACTCTACAATAAGAGTTTCAATTTCTTTTTTAACCTTTTGTAATCAGTGAAGTGTGACTTGCTGTTGATGTATGGCCTCAACTTTTTGATGAATTCTGTCCCCACAGGTCTATTATCAAGCTAAAGTTAGTCCATATGCAGATGCATGAGTTGAGGGTATAATGGCAGGAGTGAATATTTGGAAACTGCAAGAGTATTCCAGAAGTTTCTGTGTTGTCAATATATTGGCCAGCAGTTGTACTTTCCATAAGATAAACCTTTATAAATACTCCCAAATAATAACTCATTTTTCATTCCTAGAATAATTTAGTCCCAAAGAAATTTGTGCAGTGCTTTGGAGAATCTCATGGACAGCAGCCATATCACCATGATCCTCTTCTCTCACAGCAAAAATTTCTTTTCCTTAGTTATGAGTCATTTGCAAAGCCCAAATCTCACATATATCCATTCTATTAAAAGAGATTAGTCCCAAACTTGCAGTTGTACAATCTCATCACTTTGTTGTAGATTAAAAATTCTTGGTCTTTCATTAATTATTTGCATTTCATTTCTGATCTCTCAGTATTCATTCACAGTAGGGCCTGTGTCCGGCCCCTGTGCTTTTGGATTCTTTTGTTTCATGACAAACCAGGTCACTGCAATATAAGAAACATACTAACCTATTAGAGAGTGTCCAAAGGAGGGCAATGGAGATGGTGAATGGGCTCGAGGGGAAGCGTGTGAGGAGCGGCTGAGGGCACTTGGTGTGTTCAGCCTGGAGGAGAGGAGGTTCAGGGGAGACCTCATCATGGTCTACAGCTTCCTCATGAGGGGCAGAGGAGGGGCAGGCACTGATCTCTTCTCTGTGGTGACCAGTGACAGAACCCAAGAGAATGGCCTGATGTTGTGTCAGGGGAGGTTTAGATTGGGTGTTAGAAAAAGGTTCTTCACCCGGAGGGTGGTTGGGCACTGAACAGGCTCCCCAGGGAAGTGGTCACAGCACCAAGCTGGGCAGAGCTCAAGAAGCATTTGGACAATTCTCTCAGGCATGTGGTGTGACTCTTGGGAATGGTCCTGTGCAAGGCTAAGGGCTGGACTTGATGATCCTTAAAGTTCCAACTCAGCATATTCTGTGATTCTGTGAAAATGAACATAAGCAAGGATTTTGAACCTAAATGATTAGTATAAAGTATTATTGTCAGAACTCTCTTTAAAGTATCAGTGAAGCAAAAACAATTAAAGTTTTAAAAGCTACTAAAATATACATGAAAATCACAGAAAAGAGAAAGCCTCTTTGACTTAAGGTGTGTTAGTGGCTGACAGATTTCAGGAAATCAATCTCTGCTTATGTTATACTCAAAGATTTAGTACTGCTTCTCAGTTCTGTGTAGTTTTGTGCTAGTCACTCGAATTGCACGGTCAGCAGCCAGGCAAAAATATCTTGGTCAAGTCTTGCTGAAGGACATTGCTTTTCAATCTGTCAGAGGCTTCCAAATGTATTGCCCTGTCTTTAAATTATTAATTTTTGTTTGGAAGACTGTTTTGCTCATTTTTTGACATGCATCAAACTAAAGTACAAAAAAATTTAGTGCAGCTTCTTGCAGTGGTATTTTGCTAACCTTTTCCCACAGAACAGTGGATCCCAGTGGTTGTAAATGGCTGTAGATAGGTCTTGTTCTCATTTGATCAGTTATGTTTTGATTTAGTCTTTTCATTGGTAAAAAATTGTGCTTTGAGCTATTTTAAAATAATGAGCACTGGAATATTTTGGATTCAACCAATTTGCGTATATTCTATTTTATGTTTGACTGGAGACTGTTCAAGGTTTTTACTGTGCAATTAATCAGATTTTGACTTTGGACAGAGTCATAAAGAGAGACTGTGAAGCATTATGTATTGTAGCCAACTCCTCCAAAATATCTGTTACAGAGTTAGTTTAATTTAAGAAACTGTAATTAGCGATCTTTTCCATCGTTCCACCAAAAATGGAATTTTTGAAAATTAAGTATATAGGATAGAATATTTGTAGTGGAACATTGACTACAGACAGATCCAGATCTGGATCATGGCACATGTAAATCTTGCTCATTTTCCTGTCAAAGTCTTCAATAAATTCTTAACATTCAGATTGATTTTGCAGAACTAATCCCAGATAAACTGCTTACAAACACTGCCGGATGAAATACAGCCTGTTTCAGGTACATCATGACCCAAAACTTGCTGCAGGCAGCGATTTGCTCTGATACTGGCCAAAGGATGACAAAAACACTGAAGTGATTGGATTTGAATAGCAGGTCATGACTTTTATTTGTAATTGTACTGATACTTTTAGAAACATTGTAAGCAGATACATCTGCACATCTGCAGTCAATTGTTTGGTGGTGGATGTGTGAGTTTTGACCTTTTTTCCTGTGGACAAGGATTCCAAAATTATTTGGTCAGATAGAGGGCACTTAAGTAAGATGAAGGATACTTTCTCTTGCAGGATTGAGGAGTTCACCCCTCTTTGTCCCAAAGCTCGGGCTCTCAAAGGCCAGCCCCGATTTAACTTGCAAGCTTGAAAGGTTCAGTTATCACATCTGATCTGAGGACAAGCACTTGACACTGCACTAGGTGATGTGCAGAGCATATCCTCCCTTCCAGGTATCTGTGTGCTTAGCCTGCCCATCACTGAGTGCAGATTTTTATACTTTCTCATTCAGAAGTGACCTTCTGATAGATGCACAGACCCACAGAGAGATCTCACTGGATCAGTCCTTCTGTGCCCAGAGGATACAGATTCTGCAGCAGTGACATGTCCGTGTCCATTGCCTCACATCTGTTCCTTGTTCCAGTCCTTCAGTATTTGTTCCTGTCTTAGACTCATAGAATGATTTGGGTTACAAAGGACCTTTAAAGACCATTTAGTCCAATCCCTCTGCCATGGGCAGGGACATCATCATGAGATCAGGTTACTCAAAGCCCTGCCCAAGCTGGCCTTGAACACTTTCAGGAATGGGGCATCCAAACTTCTGTGGAAACTTGTTCACTGCCTCACTACCTTTATAGCAAAAATGTATGAAGTTGTATTTCTTATATATAATCTAAATCTACCTTCATTTAGTTTAGAACTGTTGTCTCCTGTCACTAGAGGCCCTGATAAAAAGTGTCTCTGCACCTTTTCTGTAAGTCCCCTTTTATGTATTGAAAGGCTGTAGTAAGGTCACCCTGAAAACTTGTCTTTTCCAGGCTTTGCCCCTCTCTCAGCCTTTCTTCATAGCAGAGGTGCTCCAGCCCTCTAATCATTTACACAGGCTGCTTCTGGACCCACAATAACATGTCCATGTCTTTCTTCAATTTAGAAACATGAGGTCGTGTGGGACTGTATGTCAAAGACCGTTCAGAAGTCAAGGCAGATATGTAAGTTGCTCTTCCCTTGACCGCTGGTTCAGTCACTGTTGTAGAAAGCCTCCAGGTCACACCAACATAATTTGCCTTTAGTGAAGTCAGAAATCACAGAAAACAAGTGTGTTCTAACTTGTTAAGACTAAATCAATATACAAGACATCTCTTTGCTGCAAATGAAACTTCTTTTGCAGAGCCCCACTTGTGTGGACAACTGGTGGGCCATGGACTAACAGTTTAGACTGTCCAAATCTCTATGACAATGACCTAATTACTAAATTCAGTCATTATCACAAAAAAAAAAGCTCAATATTCAAGTATAAGGTTTTACAAGGCTAGGGCTGCAAGAAGAGGTTAATAAAATATTTATGATGACAAAAATCTGACATTATCATTGTTTCTGTCAGAGTGCTTTTCTTTAGGAATTAAAAAATATGTGAAGTCTGCATGTAATGACAAAATTATTATTCTTGCTTCCTTTTTATCTGCTAATGGAAAAAATCACAAATGAAAACTTACCTGTGCCATGTTAGCATATTTACATTATCCTCTTAGTGCAGATAGAGTTAAAAAAAGTTCATGCAGTTCACCCTCATTTATCAGCCTCGCTACACTTGCTGCAATAATCCCTGTATTTAGCCTTGTATTTATTGTTTACTTTTGCAGTTTTTTCACTTCCTCTGTAAACATCAGAGGTGAACCCAAGGTTTTATTTTAAGCATGTTTCTGTTTTGAGATCTTCATTTTCTATTCTACTTCTTGTGTTAGACCTTGAAGTGTTCATTAGGGCAAAAATACTCAGTGTGCACATTGCTTACAGATGTTGCTGAAAATAATCAGAGCCACTATTGCTTCCTGATATTGCCACAATATGTTGAGCTATCTTTAGCAAATTAAAATCATTGTTTATTTGGAAAAGCTTCATGCACCATATATTTGCTGTCAGGTCTACATTTCCTGCTGATGAATACATCTTTGAATCATATGAACTTGTTTTGGAGATAGTTACTGTGCAAATCTACTGACTGATGCTATTCCATGCTGGTATGATATTTTACAGGATTCAATTGCTCTGGCAAACAGTGGAAGCATAGAGCTGATGAAGGTAGCAGTCTGAAAATACAAGAAATGTGGAAATTTTAGGAGAAGAGCTGTTCTTCTGGAGTCAGAACAAGCAAATTTTGAGTGGCTGTGAAATTTTAAGCAAACCTAACACTGCTACACACCAGAGTAACCAGCATTTTTGTAAACAGCACAAGCTTATGTGCTGCAGTACAGTCAAAGAGGTTTAGGTGTTCCTAAAAATCTGAAGTCTTTATGCCTTCTGAAAATAAGTAACTGTGAAACAACATTTCTTGGTCTCTTGTTTGATAAATTTGCAGGTGAAAAAGGACTATAATACATTTTATTTTCTACATGGAGGACCAAAAATTCTTGGTCTTTGCATGTTCACATTTTGTTGTACACGCCATCAAGAAGTCACTGAATATTTCACCTGTAACTTTTGTTTCTATGGTCTTGAACATCAACACAGTGGCTGTGACTTATCTTGTCAATGGTTAAAACAAATTCTGTGGATGCTACTTATTCCTCTCTTTGCAGCTGCTGTTTCTGTCCTAAGAGTCCTTTTCACTGCCTTTTGCAGAAATGTTGCATTTCACAGTGTTATTCACAGCTCTAAAGCCATCATGCTTCATTGTGAAACTTAGATGCAATTAACATCATCCTCTCTCAGCAACATCCTCTGCTTGTGCTCTTTTCTTTCCTGAACTGTTCATCACTAAATGGATACATTGCTGTATAAATCCATGGTGTACTGACATCTTGAACATTTTAGAGTCGGGCCTCTTATCTCAAGAAAAATATCGTTAGGTTGGAAATGTTCTATTGGTGGCTGATTTTCTGATCAAGGAATGAAATGATTCCTGTATGAGGAACAGTTTGCTGAACCCTCATCCAGGCTCTTCTATCTCAAAGAGAGAGCTGGTCTGGGTTATGCATGTATAAAGCTGTAAATGGCACAAACCACATGTGAACTTCTTCCATCCTTGTTCTGTGCAAGAATTAGTGGGTGTCAAAGCCACCTAGCCCATGGTAGGTTCAAACCAAATGCAAAATATAATTCATCATAACATGCTATTCAGCTGTGGAACTGGTCATCACAGAACCTTGTGGATGCTAAAGGTTTACATGTGTTCCAAAAATGATTGGATTAATTCATAGAAGAAAAATATGTCAATGACTATTAAGTACAAAGATTCACTTCTGACTCAAGAAGTCCCTGAGATGATAATTCCTGGATGCAGTGCTGAAGCTTGCACTGCTCAGATCAAGCCTCATCTGGCAGACCTGTTCTTACTTATGTGTGTGGCGCTGTAATCATACACTTGGGGCTTTACTGAGCAAATGCTGGGGAGAAATTTGTCCCAAAATACCTGTGCAGCTGAGGAAATGAAAGGTATTGCCACAATGACTAGAAGTCCTAATGGCTTAATGAAGCTGAGGAGGAAGCAATAAATATCACAAACTAGTTGAGATTGGAAATGACCTCTAGAGGACATTTGATCCACGCACCCTGCTCAAACAGGGCTGGTTGCTCAGCACTATGGCCATGTGTCCAGGAGGGAGATTCTACCACCTCTCCAGGCAACCTGTGTCAGTGCTCAGTCATCTTCATACTGTAAAAGTGTTTCCTGATGTTCAAACTGTGTCACCTGTGTTTCAGTTTGTGCCCATTGCCTCTGGTGCTGTCACTGGGCACATCTGAAAAGAGTCTGACTTTTCTCCTTTACATTCTTCGACCCTGTCCCCTTTACACACTACTTTCAAGTCATGTTCAGGAGGCTGCTTTCCAGTTAGGTCACCCCTGACATGTCCTGGTGCACAGGGTTGTTCCTCCCCAGCTGTAGGATTTTGCACTTACTCAACGTCATGAGGTTCCTGTTGGCCTATTTCTCCAGCTTGTTAAGGTCCCTGGGGATGGCAGCATGACCCTCTGGCATATTAGCCCCTGCTACCAGTTTTGTGTCACCTACAAACTGGCTGAGCCTACTCTCTGCACCACCACCTAGATCACTAATGAGGATGGTAAACAGGATTATACCTAATATTGACTCCTGGGGTACACTGCTAGTGATTGTCTTCCAGCCAGACTTTATGCCACTGATCACCACCCCCTGGGCCTGGCCATTCAGCCAGTTTTCATTCCACCTCATTGGCTGCTCATCCAGCCCATATTTCAGCAGCTTTACTGTGAGAATCTTGTGGCAGACAGTGTTGGGAGCCTTGCTTAAGTCTAAGTAGACTGTATCGACTGCTTTCCCCTTGTCTGCCAGGCCAGCCATTCCATCATGGAAGGTTACCAAGTTTGACAAGTATGACTTCTGCTTGGTGAATCCACGCT
>JAOXXN010000265.1:13425112-13455254 GCA_026770055.1 Myrmophylax atrothorax
AATGGTTTCCAGGATTAGCTACTCCATCAACTTCCAAGGGACCAAATTGAGTCTGACTGGCCTGTAGTTTCCCAGTCCTTCTTTTTGAAGGTAGGAGTGATATTTCCTTTCTCTTCAGGCACTTCTCCCAATTTTTGTGGTCAACCAAAGATTATAAAGAGTAGCGTCACAATGACATCAACCAGTTCCCTCAGGTTCATCTTCCATCCCCAAGCATTCCATGCATTCCATCTCCTCTCTCATGTAAAGGACAGCTCCTCTCTCATCTTCTCAGTTTTTCCCTCCTAAAAGCATATATTCTACCATTGTAACAGCCCAGTTATGGGAGACATCCCACCATATCTCTGTGATCCCAGTGAGATCATAGCCCTGCAACTGCACACATGTCTATAACTTCCCATTTATTCCCCCACCGTGTGCGTCAGCATAGAAGCACTTCAGTGAGGCACCCCAGCATGCTGATTTACTGAAAACGGTTTGAGAATTTTTCCATAATGGTGCTTTGCAGACACTTCTTTGCTTTACCTGTAAATGCTGGAGATGGCCATGTCTAAGCCCCATATTGTGGATTTTGTGATCCCCTCCTTTCACAACCCCCCCTGTGATATTATTGACTCAGTCACTCCCTGCTCTTCTGAAGGGGTAAGCCTAAATCACCTTTTTGATTTGAAATGCCAATAATACCAATGATCTCTCTGCTCTGGGGTAGAAGTGGGTGTGAAAGTCTATTAGTACAAAAGGCTGATGTTTGTACTAGCAATACAAAGGCTTCCACCTCTGTTAAGGGAAATGTATTTGTGGTTGAATTCAGAACATGCATTTGAGCACTCAGCTGTTTTCTGATCCTTGCTTCCTGGAGAAGCAGTGTTATTTATAGAAAGCTTTCAAATTTCTCCTACTGAGGATAATTTCCAGGCTATGCAAGAGTAGTATAAACAGTATCAGGTAGCTTTGTAGTTTGCTAATGGCTTCATGTGGACATGTTCTGCTTGTTGCACTTTCTCCAGAGTGAATAGCTGGTTAGGGATGACAGATGAATGGATGTGATTCCAAATGCTTTCATAAATCTAGAAATGTACAGGTATTTCTGTTCAAAGTTTATGTGGCTTTGGACATCTGACTAGTAGTAATATAATGATGGTAACTGTGTGAGAGTCTTGTTCCGGTGGAGTTATGGGAATAAGGTCTGCATATGTAGCCCGTGAAGGACTATCTCAGCTCATAAGCACACACAGTTACATACAAAGCTAATGCATTGTGTGATTCAGGTACATCTTGGACATAACTTTTAGTAGAGGCAAAAAGGGTGTGTCCAGCCTCAATGGAGAAGGAATTAATTTTATGGATGTCTAAGAGGCAGATCCTAGGGGAACTAAATTCTTGGGCAGTGATGGGTGAGAACTGCCTCTTGCTGAAGATAAAATTTAAAAAGGATACTTTTATTTTGTCCTACTTTCCTTGCACGTGCTTCGTTCAACTACATATCCCAGTCTCTATCTATATTTTGAAAGCTCACTGAATTCTTCCTTTCTGAACTAGAAGACATTTGTATTAATGTCAGCATGGAAAAATATTATTATGAAGACTCCAATGAAAAATGGAAAAATTTGGTGACATGAGAGAGGGCACAATCTGGAAAAATAAAAAAGCAATGGGTTTATACTAAATAAATAGTGAAGCACTAGTTTGAAGGTGTTTAATGTTTTTATCTACTGTACAAAAGAAAGGGATGGTGTGAAGATATCCAGAATCCTAGCCATGCTTGAACAGAATCTATGACAGAACTTTTCAGCGAGTATGATTTTGTGGCAGCTGTGTGCAGGCCAGACTGATGAACGGCATCCAGTCAATGGCAAAATTCAGCTGATACTTAACGCATGCGATGAAATAATCCAAAAATCTTGGGTTTTTTCCCCCTGCAGATCAATAAAAAGTTACAGCATTACAAAATTTGAACTTAGTGTTACATGAAATTGTTCATGAGAAGCCAGAGTAGAACACCTACAAAGCTGTGTTGACTGATTTGAAGACTTTGTCTTTTATGCTGTTCTCAAAGATATTTTATGTCATCCATACTCTTGTAGCACTCCTGTAAACTTTCTGTGGCGCTGTATGATTTCAAACGGATTCATGCTGCTGTATATGTGCCGGGTTGCACCCCAGACATCAGGAAAAAAGCTTCAGTGATGGTGCTGTGAAATCTAATTGGATTTTAGGAACAGAAGCCATAATGTTTGGGCCAACCAATATCTAAAATGGAAGTCTAGAAGCAGGTCTGTTTTGTAACTTGAAGCAGGAAAGAAGCAATACTGAAGCAAGTCTAAGTCGTGTGACGTTGTTGCTAGTGCTTGAAAATAACTGACACATGGCAAGTGGAGCTGATGGTGAGCAGTTCAAGTTGGAGTCAATAAGTGTGATGCGAATGCTAAAACTGCTATTGAAGACAATAACCAACATCAAAACTGTCAGCAGTTCAGCAGGTAAAGTCCCTGGATGTTACTGAAGACATGAGTAGTCAACACAGAAAACTCATTCAATTGGCCTTTTTAGCTTTATTTGTATGCATGAATTGTGTTACTGCCAGCTGCAACAAGCCTTGTCTTCAAAGGACAGAGCAATGACACCCTGGAGGGAAAGGCTATCCTCTTCTGCTCGTCAACAGACTTCAAGTGTAGCTCTGGACTTAAGAGAAAAGGTTTTAATACTAGAGTCTGTGTCTAAGCTCTTTAATCTCTACTCCCTGCCAAAACCAAACTCAACACAGAAATCTGTTTGGACAGATGGAGGCAAAGGCTGTCATTTTATACAGTTTCATACTGTTGATATTCTGAGTGTTATACTTTGACCTGCCTATAAACAGCTGACTTTATCTTTCCCATTCCTAAACTCCCCTGCCTGAAGTTTAGTTTTGTGTGACAGCTCTGACACCACAAAGTGATTCTAATTCCCTTCCTCCAGCTCTTGCTCAGTGTCACAAGTCCCCAGTACATCTGAAATATATCTTTAGGGAGGTACTGTTTCCCTGTTCCCTCACCATGTGCTACCATAGATGACAGTTCAGCTGACAAAATAAAAATTTTCGTCACTCAGTGATGTACTAGGTCCTGACTTTTGAGGATGGCCATGTTCTTCCAGATGCTGCAAAACCATATTAGATCTACAAGCATGAAATCAGTAGGCTGTAAGAATTGTCAAGTACATGCACTGACCCTAAGGAGTGTAAAGAAAGGCTTACTTGCCTTAGAGGACTAACTTCTGAGCATATATTTTCAGGATTATTGGAACAATGTAGTTTGAGATTGTGTCTACTGAATATAGTTAAGGATGAATTTGTAGATATTTGTCAATTAACTACTTCAAGCACTTGTAGCAAAGGAAGAGGAGAATGTTGGCTTGATGTATGACAAGGTAACATGTTAGCAGCATTATTTGTCCTCTTTATTTGGAGGAATGTTGAGCTTGATCAAGGTGCTCAAGCTGAGTGGAAGCAGAAGCCATGGTCTCTCTACAGCCTCATCTAGCCAAAGAAGGGGCAGATTAGAAAAAGAGAGAGATAACACAGGATTGGATGAAGCATCCAAGTCACTCATGGATGAGAAGATTCCTTCTGGATACTGAAGGGAGATGCAGAGGTGAGATACCTGATCCCAGGATGAAGGTAGAATGCAGGAAAACTACATTGTTGTGGGAGTTGCATTTAGTCATCATCAGCTGGACTGAAGAAAGAAAAAGTTTATGTCTTGAGCTATTGAATGGATACACTGAGGATGATAGAGCCATTGAAATGCCCTGATGTTGGCACTTCATCACACTTGTAAGATTCTCTTACACCCAGTACAGGATGGGATGTCTTAGGGCTCATCTTTTGAGGTGGAGGTGATTGAATCTGTGCTGTAAATTCCAAAATGGGTGCTACAACAGCTGGAGAGGAGATTCTTTTTCAGAATTAAGAGTTACTTACTGGATTGACCTCCTCAAGCTGCATGGGCAGATGTTGGCCTCACTGATCTCTCAGCCTGTCCATAACAGCTGCCTAGGCTGGCTTTTTAAAGTTCAGTTTCCTTAACCAGAGATCTGTATAGCAATGTCTTCTGTCTCTGAATGTAGGCAAAAATATCAACTCTTCAGGTCTGTCAGGATTCTCTACAGATTTCATGGCTGCCAGACTGTTGTTACTAATGCCAGCTGCAGTTTTTAATCTTCAAGGTACAATTTACATCTGGAGCTGGACCTCTGAAACTTTTTTTTCCTGCTTGTGACAACTGCCTCTTTCAGGATTTGAGTTGTGTGCAAATGGCTCTTCACTTCATGGCACTGACCTTTCAAATCTGAAACTAACCCAGAGACTGCTGCAGAACTTTTGCATATCTGGGGAAGCATATGCACCTGGAATTGGGGCTGTTGGTATTCACCCGCTCCCTTAAGGTTTGCCATCATGTGGTCAGTTGACAAATGCACACACTGGTCAAAGTGTTCAGGTGATCAGGGCTAGTGGAAGTGCATCAGTGAGTGCTTGTGTGATCACTTTACAAGGAGACACAGTATCTGCCAAACCTTAGGCTGGTATTTGAAACTTGGGTAAGCTGGTGTCTGTGCCTGGGAAAAGGATCTTGGCTTTACCTTTCTGGTAAAGAGAGGTGCCCTTGGTGTCAGTGCAGCTGCTGTATTGGTCTTCCTCAGTGGTCTTTCAAGGGTGTTGGGAAGGTAGCCTTTGCAACTGATTTCTTGGTAGGAACCTCATTTGAGGTAACAAATGGGATTCACTTCTTATTGATGGCCCCAGTGCAGCTGAGGGACCCCTGGCTGGTAGGGCCTACCCAACCTTATTTGATATATTTTTGAGATGCCATCTGCAGGAAAAAGCCAGGCCCACAAACTGGGAAGAGAAGATGTCAGAGACTCTGGCAGGAGCAAATGCAGTGTGTGTAGAGGTAAGCTCAGAGAGCGCAGATGTCACTGCAGAGAGGGCTGCACAGAGGGGGAAGCCATCCCTAAGGTGTCTGTGTCTGTGACACGAGCAGGCAAACAGTGCACGCAGTGCATGTCTTGTGCTAAGGACATGTGCAGGTGAGATGGAGACACGTAAGATCACAGAATGGATACTGCAAGTGCAGTGTGGGCATGTCAGAGTAGATGTGGTCTGTATGACGCTGTTTGGGCTGCAAGGAGGAAACTGTTACCCACAGGTGTTTGTGGTTGTGTCGATGTAACAATATAAAGTAACTGTAATGCAGTTTTTGATATCAAAGACATCCAGCTGAAATATGGATGTCTAACGAGTTAAGGACATTATTAAAATGTCTATTTCAAATCAGGTTTCTACAGTGTTGCCTTTTACCTCTGGTCAGCATAGTGTTGTTGCAAACAAACAAAAAAAATATATATGTGTACATCATTATGTACCCACTCAGGCACGTGTTACGAGCCTGGGAGGTCAAGTCACCTGTAGCCGTCACCATTCAGCTTCTGGTGGGGACATATAATGTGTGTGTACAGGATGAACAGTGTGAACAGATAGATAAATATGTACAGAGAGAGGCTGCAGTGACAAGAAATATTGATAACATTTGTTAGAGGGTCTTTTTTAGCTCCAGTAATAAACTTGTATTTCAGTGCTCTGGATGTATTTTGAACTTTTTACACAAAATCTCCTTTAAGAAACCCAGTAAACTGGGCCTACTTTAATAGCTACTAGGTGGTAATTAGGAACCTTTTGAGGAACAATTGTTCCCTTTGAGGAACAATTAGAGCTCCTCCTAGTGCCTTTGGAGTAATATTGTAGAGGAGCTGTACCAATTACACTGAAAATACCTTGCAATTTTCACAGAAATAAAAAGTAATTAAGAGCTTCCCTTAGTGTTCTCATTATCTACGTTCTGAACTGTTTCAAGGCTAGGATTTTAATTGGAAAATTATTGGAAAGCTTCCCCTTAAGAGCTATTCCTTTTTCCTTTTTATGTCCTCTTACATAAACAGATTTTAGAGTACTTGTTTATGATACTGCTGCTGGGGAAAACAGTTACATCTTTGGTTTATGAGAATCAGACAAGATGACTTGGAGAGTTGCATAAACCTGTGCATTTTCATGATGAAAGTGTTTAAAATTACCCACCAGCATGTGTAATTATTTTATGTTTATCTTATATTTTCAAAACAAATGTATGCTCTAAAGGATATTAGCTTACTACTTGTGGTTAAAACCTAAAGTTTGTATGCTGGCCAAAGGGATATTGCATCCCATTTGGTGTCATCCTCAGCATATAAACCTGAGAAGAGAAGAAGGAATGGGGGGGGGACATTTGAAATTATGATATTTGTCTTCCCCAGTAACCATTCTGTGTGATGGAGCCCTGCTGTCCTGGGGATGGCTGAACATCTGCCTGCCCGTGGGAGGCAGTAAATGAATCCCTTGTTTTGTTTTGCTTGTGTGCATGGCTTTTGCTTTACCCATTGAACAGTCCCATAAGTTTTCTCACTTTTCTGATTCTCTCCCCTATCCCACCAGTGCAGAGTGAGCAAGTGGCTGTGTGGAGCTTGGTTGTTGGCCAGGGTTAACCCATGACACCATTGCTTGTTTAAAAAAGGAGAAAGAAAACTGAAAGTCTTTCTGAGCTGTTGCAAAGTCACTTGTTGCAAGAATTGTCATATGAATTATCCTGCATAATATGTTGAACCCCACTGAATACTGCTAGCTAGGGGCTTCCAGCCAGACGCGCTTTCAAGTTGCGTGTGAAGTGGTTGTGTGTAGGGAGGATTAAAATAGTACTAATTCTGTAGCCTGTCTGTGCTGGGCCTTGCAGGGTCTGTCATCAGCTTCCTCCTTAATATCCCATTAATGAAGGGAAGCTCTCAGTCTGTAACAGAAGGTCTTTAATCTCCTTCAATCAGTAGACAGGTCAAGTTCTGGTGCACATCTACACAATTTGTACCAACATAAAACTAGGGAGAATTCCAGATGATAATTGTTAATCTGTGATTTTTAAATTAATTCCTTTGTTGTGAATTAATTCCTAGTTGTGAATTTACCTATCAGCCAAGCATTATTTGTCCTGTTAGGGTTAAAAGCCAGATTGTAAAGTGAAGCAGAGCACAGAATTATTGCCGTAGCAATGAGCTGATGAAAGCGTCTTCATCACTACTAATTGCACTACTTGCATAGAGGATGTTATTCAGTTTGGGAGAGTGAGATATTTATGAACTTACTTGGACATAATTTTTGTAAGATGATATTTGGCTTGCAATAGTCTTATCTACATCAACAAGTACAGCTGAAACTGGAACCATATATCTCAAACAGACATTGAATTCCTGTATCTGAATCTAAAGCTGTCACCACTCTAAATATTTTTATAGTCTTTCTATTTGAATTGTGGTTGAATGCTGACTGCTGTAAAAGCAACCACTTCCAAGTACATATAATGACAAGATTCCTACATTTGTGTATCTGCTTCACTGGACCCTATTTGCATTTATTCAGGACATTTTTCTGACTCCCATTGCCACCTGAAATGTTTCTGATGCATCTGTTCTCAGGTGTGACTTTTAATTAAGTGAATGGAAATAAAATAAAAAGTCAACCTTCTGTTGTGAAAGACTCCAGTACTTGTGGACATGTTACATATGTCATGTAGCAAATGATGGATTAAGTATCAAAAGCAAAACTACACTTCTATTTGAGGTGTTTTGCTCTCAGTTTAAGGTCTGGTACAGGGATATTCAAAGTACATAATCTGATGGATTTTTAGTTGCCTACTGTACAAGATCTCAGAAAGTGAAGCCCATGCTTTTGCAGAGGACTTGTTGGAGAGGGAACAGCAAGGTGTTTACAGTGCATTAACACAACATATTCTGAAATACACTATTTCTTTCAGGTAATTTTTTGATTGCATGATTAATTGTCTCTTGCATGCTTTGTAAATACTATTCTTGTCAGGTCAAATCCAAATCATTAATAGTCCCTTTGATTTTTGGTTGTTGCTGTTGGGTTCAGGTGTTATCAAGAGACTGTAAGTCTGTTAAATGTATTGTTGCAACTTGAAGCACAGCTGTTGTTATTCTTCAGACTTGGATTAATTGTACAGCATTGCTTTTGCTGATGTAGAGGTTATCTGGAACAATCCAATTAGATATTCAATATTCACATTGTCACCCACTTACTGTAGGCAGAAAAATACCCATTTTTAGCGTTCTGTTCTACTATTACAAAGTATGTTTGACTGGACATACAAGAGGAAATATTAAAATGAAAATGTAATTCAGACCACTGAAATTTAGGTTCTAGTACTTTTCTTCTTTTCTTCTCCCTGTCTCCTTTCCTACACAGCTGGTTTCTGGCATATGTTTGATAGGCCTTGTGCAGTTCACATCAAAGCCCTGTGATTACAGCCATGCAAGCATTGGCTCTTGAGGTCTTTTCTTCCATACAGCCCCTATTCTCTTGGTGAATTGCATCTGTTCTGTAATAGATGGAGAGCTGGCAGAAAAATGGCTGGAGTACTTACAAAGGTGAGAAAAAAAACAGGTGAATTATACTATGATCTGCATTTCATATTCCATATTCTTTTCTTTCAGTTTTTCTGCTTTCAGTGTTCCTAAACCATTGCATTGAGAGGCACAAGAGCACAAAATAAGGTGGGGCCTAGACCTATCTCCACTAATGTGTAATGTAATTTTGTCATATCTTTTCTTTGCTACTCCTGCTGTCAGACTATTTCTTAATAGCATATTTTGAAGGCATAAAATGAAAGTAATTTAAAATATCTGTCAGTGGCAGAAAACCTATTAAACAACTGCAAGTGAAAATCTAAGAGCTGTCTTATGCTGAATGTTACCCACATCTGTTGGTATACCAGAAGTGTGAAACCTAATTTTGAATCATCTTGCAGTCTTGATTAGAGAATGATTTTTTTTTTCCATTTACTGATTGGTTCTGGAATGAGATGGAAAAGATTTATGCTGCACACATAATTCCTGTGCACTTAAACTAGCTCAGGCTATCACTGTGCATTAAAGTAGGTAATGAAAAATTCTGGGTTTTGGGTTTCTTAAATTTGCCATTCTAGCTTAAACTTCTGAAAAGCTGATCACCCCCTCACTAGGCACTAGGTTTTTAAAAATGGGTTACTTTCCTGCATGGCCATATCCGCTGCTTTAAATTACTATTTCACATTTTTTATCTTTAAATGTCATGTGATTAAAATAAAATCCCAA
Organism: Myrmophylax atrothorax; assembly: GCA_026770055.1. Taxonomy (NCBI): domain Eukaryota; kingdom Metazoa; phylum Chordata; class Aves; order Passeriformes; family Thamnophilidae; genus Myrmophylax; species Myrmophylax atrothorax. The sequence goes on from JAOXXN010000265.1 coordinate 13,434,323, forward strand.
TTAAAGGCTTCCTCAAAGCCAGTTTCTATTATCTGACAAACAGTATTGTACTGTATAAATATAAATATAAAATGACTGGTTAATAGAATGTTATTACCAAAAAACCTTGTGTAAGTGGAAGCCTTTACTGAGTTGTTTTCATTGCTCTGTCAGGACTTGAGTCCATCTCTTTATTTGTGTACTAGGACATTTTAAGAATGTTCTGTTGAGACAAGTAGAATTAAACTTTCTTTGTGACACTGGGCTTAAAGGAAAAAAACACCACATAGTTCTTTATTAAATACCATGTTTTATCTTCATAGTTCCAAGTAGTCCTGAGAGTGACTAAGCTCACTCTCCTTCAGGAATGATTATTAACATTCACTCCAAATCTGAGCTTGCAGATGTGGCTACCCTAGTTATAGTAGAAAACAACTTTTTCACTGATAACTAATAGTGTAGGCAATTTGGGGTGGACCTCCTGGGCAGTTTGAAATAAATAAGATTCAATTAAGGATCTGAATTGTGTTTCTTTACATGTTATTTGAGAGATTAACTTTCCTTTGTCACTATTTTTATTACCTTTTATGTCATGTGTGAATTATGATATTTATAAAAGTTAATGTTTAATAAACATTACCAGAGAGCAAAAGACAAATTCAGTTCAATATAAAATACACTTATAATATGTCACTTTGTTTATAAACATATTTCTCTGACTCTAAATTCAATTAAAAAGACAGGCAAATCACTGGGCACAAAGGAACATGCATCAGAACATGAGCTGTCATTATAAAGTCACAAATATAGTTGCATTAGGCTAAACTAATCACTGCTGAGGCAAATGAGCATCACATCTGAAGTACTAATAGTAGCTCCTGGCCACAGCCTGTGGCTCAGCCACAGAGATGTAGCTTGGAGAGGGCTATGGAAAAGCATCATGACAGGATCAGATTGAAAGGAAAAGGAAAAGGAGTTTCTGTAGTGGTACAGACAGCCTAGTTATTTGGGGTTGAGAAGGCTGGGACCTGTGGCTATCAAGGCTGGAAAAGGGCAAACAACTACTAAAAACAGGAGTAAGAGAAAGAATTTTGAAATAACAAAAAATAAACCCAAGCCAAATCCTACTGGATGGTGAAAGGACTCCTGGAAGAACAATTGCATGGCATAGGACCAAGAAGGTACAGTTCACCTTGTGTCTAAATTAAGTCTTTCCTTAAAGCCCAAAAGAAGCAGACTTGGCTGAAAGATCATGTCAGCCACTTTCTTAAACAAAAGAGGTAAAAGAGAAACTGATGCAGCAAACTGAGATGAGGAGTATATTTGGGGTGATTTTACTACAATATATTTCACAGTGGGATTAACATATCTGTCATCACTGATTTTTCTTGAGCAGAGTAGGCAGCCCTGAAGGTCAGCTTAGTCTGTTTTTCGTGTTTTACAGATGAACTTTCTTGGTGTAATGACTTCAAAAACTGTTGAGTTTAAGAAAGCCTCAAGCAACTATTTGAGGACTTGCCATCTGCCCTAATACAGTATTTTCTCAGGTACTAAACCCCCCAAAAGTAGTGTTTTGTAAAACAAGTGCTATTATTGGATGCTGCATAGGAGTCAGTCAGAGCCTGATGGTAATCTCATTGGGTTTCCAGGAGTGTGAGAAATGCCCTATGGGGTCAGACCAGTCTCTGATGGTGGCAATTGGAAAAGGTGTTCAGGGAGAACACTCAAAGCAAGCTGCTTTCTGCCATCCATTCCGCTTGCACTCCTCTATTATCCACATTCATTGTGTGAGGGATGCTGGGGGAAAGTCCTGCTCTGTTCCTTCAGCATCTCTGTATGGACCAGAATCTGGTACAACACCTGCTTGAACTTTTTCCCTCTACAGCTTCCTAATGATAACAGATTCCACAAGTTCACTACAACCCATGGAAAAAAAGCAGTTTATATATTTTCAACTGATCCCCTGCTATTTTCAGTGAGTGATCTATAGTTCTGATATTTGAAGGATTTGGTGGATAACTTGTGAGCATAACTTTTCCTCCACTTCATGATTTGTAAGCTTTACTTGTGTGCCCCCTAAGCATTTTTAGTTCTCCTTGAAAAGCAGCTGATCTCTCCCTTTCATCATTCTAGTCGCCCTTCTGTGTTCCTTCCTTCTCTCTGCTACTTCCTTCCTGATATGTGGTGAGTGGGGCTACAAATTGTGATTGAGATGAGAGCCTGCAAGGTTTTGCTTGGAGGCAGAATGCTGCCCTGTGTCTCACTTTACTGCCTCTCTGGGTACAGAAGACAAACTGCATCATCAGTTGTTCAGTGTTGCAATATGCAACCCCTTGTCCCGGTCATTTTCCTTCTGCATCTTCCAAATCTTAAGTCCATGTCTGGATGGTGCTTCCCAGAAATGAATAAAGCACAGCCCCTGAAATGCCCTGGAGATGGTCTGACTTCAGCACACCAATTCATGCTCATTTTGGAAAGCTGCAAATAGGGTTTACTCCTGCCAAACAGAGGCTGACCACCCTTCCCCACAGGGAGGTTGGTGACCAGCATGGTCCCCCATGGCTTATGTCCGCAGAGTCACAGGGATGCAGGAGTGCACCCAGAATGCTGTTTGTGGTGGCTCTTACCTGGTGGTGGGTCATGCTGCTCGTTAGGGAGGGAATTTCTTGTTTCTGGAAATAAATATTTGACTGTACATCAAATCCCACCATTTATTTTGATTTCCACATTTTTCTTTCACTAAATGTTTAATTCCTTTGCATCACAGGCTGTTTTCCACATTAGCAATTCACTTTTATACCAATTCCTTTTGAAACTGTCAGATTTTGAGAAGCAACTAGTAAGGCTGAAATAGTTTACGTGACCAGAAACTGAAACCTAAATATACTCAGTCACTGCTGCAAGATTTTCATTAACATTTATCCACAAATAGCCATGGATATTTTAGTTACAAATGCATGTTTTTCTTACAGCTGTATTACTGCAAAGCTAGAATATCATTCTTAGTAGGGTTGAATAAAGTGTCCCTGAGACTCTTTGTGCCAAAGGGTCCTTTCTGTTCTTTCTCTTCCACTCCCCGCCGTAGTCTAATTCTGCCCATGTTGGAGGCATGGATGCAGATGCTGGGAATGGTCCTTCCAATTTGGGAGACAATCTGAGGCATCAGCAACAGGGAGACCTGGGCTGCTTTTCAGCAAGTGGTTATTGGAAAAGTTATTATTAATGTGGGCACTGCTGTTGTGAAATTTCAACCTATGTAACTGACCGGAAAAGAAGGTATGACTTCATCTTAAAATGCACTGGTTTTGTTTCAGTGTCTTCTAAGGATGGACATTCAGAAGCCATGCCAGTACTGAGCCTCGTGCAGTGCCTCAAAACCATAATTAATATTTTTCAGTTCTGAGTTTCTGAATTGATCCTATGGCTTTTTTCAATTTGACAGACCTCTATGTCTGCAAAGTTAAAAGTGTGCTCTTTCTAGTTGTTGCTACTAGCCAGGCTGCAGCTCATGATCCCAGGCTGCATTTAAAATGCTACAGCAGATTGCTTCAAAGAGAGTCCTATCCCTGATACCTGCCTCTTCTCAGAAAAAAAATGAAATAAATATCAAGCTCCCAAGGTTGTTTTCTGGGCTTCTCTTTGCCATAATCTTTTGGAATGTACTAAAGGATGAGCTGCTATCAGATGCTTCCTTTTGCCCCGTTGTGTTCCTTCTCAACAGGCGTTCCTCATGCTGGTGCCAAACAAGCTGCTAGCTCTGTAGGAGTTTGCTCCAGAAAAACCAGAAGGGACTGCAGTCGTGGTCTCTGGATTGGCTGTCCCTCCAGCAGTGCACAATCATGGCTATACTTCCAGGGATGGGAAGGCTTGACTCCTGAAAGTATTGGAGATGACGGAGCTTTCTCTGAGGCACTCCATGTGGTTATAGAGAAATGCAGCCCTTGAGGAAGAAAAGTCTGGTTTTCTTACCCAGACGTCTGTGCACACCTGGATAGGAATTCCTTTATGGAGCATGTACACTAGGTTGTATTGGGTGGATAATACTTATGTTAGCATTCATCAGAACATTTACCCTTCTTTGCACAGACATTTCCAAACCCACATCAAATCAGTCTTTGCTTTCATAGGGTCCCTTCTACAAAAATGCTCATGATAATAGAGCAAATGGCAAAAGACCAGGCAGTATTCGGTCCTGGAAGGTGTACTGCAAAGGAGAAGCACATAGGAACACCCAGCAGGAGAGCCAGGCCCTGAAGCCTGGCTGGTGTACTCCACATGTCACCAGTAATCCCTCCATGGGACATTTGCCTGGGTCCTAGTTACAGTGGCTGGGAGCAGCTTATCACTGTGTGGGTGTAACCAAAGCTGTGTGTTCTACACCCTCCTTGTAATTTCTGATGAACTGTTAATAATGGATCATTGGCAGCAGCTGCCCAGGGCACACCTGACCCCTCAGGCTGCAAGCTGGGTGTTAGAGAACCCTGTGAGATAAGGGCTTCACAACAATGACTCAGGTGTGACAACTCCCCTGCGGGGAGGCATTAGGACCTTCACACCCAGCCTGAGGGGTCATGTCTGCCTATGGGCCATCAAGGATTCCAAAAATATGCCATGACTCGCAGAGTTAAATCACCCATTATGGAACTCCCCGCCCTGGGGGAGGTACTGGGCATTCCACCTGAACTGAAGCATATGCAATCTTGGGGTTTTGGGACTTCTGGTACCACTTGCCGGATCCAGAGCAGGACCAAAATCTCAACAGGATTGCGACCATCAGCCTCATCTACAGGTTTTTCTTTCCTATTACTTTGTACTCAGGGAAACCCCATGGCGCTCAGCACAGGGGCTAACAAACACCATTCTGTTCATGCCCCAGGGTACTGGGTTATACCTCTGGTTTTTGTGGGTTAAAACTGATTTTTCTCTGTATCATTGTATTTATTGTAATCTTTTTAGTAAATTGTAACTCTGGCTTGTAAACTCTCTTGAGCTGGATTAATTTCTCCTGCCAGTTTACCTTTGAACCAGCATAGCCTGTGCAACCTTCAGGCCATCCCCTCCTCTGAACAGCAGTCTGCCTGGGTTTCCAGCAGGCTGAGACATAAGGCACTTGCACATTATTGCCTCTGTTTCTCTGGGCTCTCAATGTTCAGATGCTGAGGCAATTAGAAAGCAGTGTACAATTTTGGGGTGAAATAGACAGTATATATCTCATGGGGCATACTTAGCAGGAGCAATCATTGTGAAGTTTTCCTATCAGTATTTTATTACCTTGAAGAAAAATTAAATTGAAAATGGGAGAAGAAACATGACTTTTCTTTTATACTTGATGTTTCTCTTTGTGTAGTTCAGTATTCACAAACTGCACACATGTTACTTATGAGCCTACTTTCCTCCTGAGGTGTTTTTGTAGGTATGTGATGTGAGCAGTGTTTGTGTCTGTCAGCCCCTTGCTGGAGGTGGAAATGCTTACAAAGGCACGAGGAAGCAGCTGGATGCATGATAGGTATTGGGTCTGTGCCTGAGGCTGACAAGGACTAATTGTCACTAATAACTGCCTAACAGAAGCTGAGCAAGGTTAAGAAGCATGTAAACTGTAAGTTCAACAAAGTGCTAGCCCTGAATAGCTGGAGAGAACGCAAACCAGACAGAGGGTATTTCTCTGTGAAATCACCTTCTTTGAGTTGTTTGACAAAACAAGCTTCAAAGTAGTGAGTTAGAAATTGCCTTCTATAAAAGAGATTGAATAACAGCAGGTCATCTTACAAGAGTCCTTTGATTTGAAATAGATTCCTCAGCTTGTCTGCAAGAGACAGTTCTCTGCCTTCTGAACCCACTGTAAAATCTTCTTTAGGAAGATGGTTTATGTACCATCAAGGTGCTTTTGTTTGTATCCTGTGCATAGAGTTCTCTGCTGTTCAAAAGCTTATTACCAGGGAGCCCTTGCTGAAGTTGTGGCTGGACAGAAGAATAATCCTGGTGACTTCAGTGTAAATGAAATGCTTTCTATGTTCAAACACTCAATGTTTTAAACCATTTATTAAGGAAGGTGGAGGAAGAGGAGTGAAGATGGGAAGGTCAGTATCAGCAACAGATATAAGTTCTAAGGGCTCTTGCTGCCTTTCTTCCAGAAGCCCTTATAATTCCAGTTTGTAACAGGGGTTTGATGTCCAGCAGGGGAGATGCACTGGGCTTCAGGAGTGTCTCTTCTGCATCACAGAATTCTGATTGGCATTTGGGGAACTGTAAGCTGCTAATTGCTATTTTCGTTCTCTTTCTTTCAGTTCATATGACAATTTTAGCAACTGCACAGGAGCACTGCATTTCACACAAGTGCTCAGCTTCCCTTGTTCCCAGAGTGCCATCCACCTGCTGGATGAGGTGAAGGAAAATGATAGTGTAGAAGGGGTCTTCTTTAAGCCAAAGGGTATAGATTGTAGGTGTAGTGCATCCTTCTCACCCCCAAAGCCAAGCCAAACTTAGAAATAGGCCCTAAGTCTGTTGTCTGCCTGCCCTTGGGCACTATCGTGAGATGTCTCCTTCCCAACCCCTGGGAACAGCTGAAGCTCCATGCTGAGCTGCTGTGTTAACAACCAGCCAGCACAGGTAGTTTTGAAGGCTGTCAGTTGTGATGGTAGAGGTTCAAGGCTTCAAATCTTAGTGATGATTCCTAATTAAAAGAATTTTCCTCCTAAACTCTGTTGATGCTTTTTTAGTCTTCTCATTCAAAACAACTGTTTTAAATGGTGAAGTGAAGGACATGAGAAAGGTTTACAGTCAGGTGCCTCTTACTGGGCATGATGATGTGATATTCAATGTCATGAGCATGCTCTGGGTTTTTAATAGGACATTCAAACTGCTGGATGGACGCTCAAGAATCTCTCTTTAGGCATGCCTGATCCTCATGTTTTTACTACTTTACTTAACAGTTAGATACTATCATAAAATTTTGGTTTAGGTACATACCCATTCACAACTTCTTGGCTATACTGACTCCTAACATGTTTTCTAACATGTGTCATCTTAAGACAAAAATGTAAGTAGTGGAAAACATTTACACATGAAGAAATATATCCATGTATATTGACTGAAAACTGTGTCATTGTCCTGCCAGAAGAAGTAAGAAGATGTAAAATAAATCTTTCAACATGAAATTTAAGAAGTATGATCTCTTCATCTTTGAAGGTGATTGATGATGTTGTATGAATGCTTACATGTGGGAATGGGAAGTGACAAACTTCTCAGTGTTTCAGACAAAAGCATAATAGTTTGCAGGTGGAGTTTCCAGCTGGAAGCTGCAATCTAACAGATGAATATTGCTGCATGAGAGGCAAATTTGCTGACACACCTGCACTGTCTAGGGGCTTAAAATGAGATTAGGCAGCTTTCTAAAGAAATTATGGTATTCCCTCCATTGTAAAAGTCCTTTGACTGCTCTATGCAAAGAGGCCTGAAATAGCAGCGTTGCCCCTTCTGGCATTTGTGTGTTCTGTCACTAAGAGTGCTCAGTTTACCCTCCACATTTACATGTCCTTCATAACCATCCATGACTTGAAAGTCTTGGGGCTTTGCATTCCAAATTTCTAATGTGTAAATAACATTTCAGAATTTTGTGGTGTTAGTTTTATCTACTTACTTCACCTGACACTTTTTCTTCATATATTGCAATTTAAAATCAGATTTTAATGCTTTTTCATGCATCCCAGTATCTGACATGCACTAGGTTAGTTTTCTTTTTAAAGTCAGAAATGCCATAAGGCATGGACAGATGTTGATATCAAAATAGCAGCTGTAGCACCACATTCTTACATTGAAGCAAGAAGGAAAATATTGTTGAGGATTAGTAGTACTTTAATGTCAACATTATTAGTCAGAAAAAATGTTACCTCTCAGTGTCAAAACTGCATTGCCACTTTTCTTCAAATTTTTCAAGCCTAAGATACAGGGATGGCAGCACACAGGATCCACAGCAGCTTACACATGCAAAGCCTCTTAGGAAAGTGTTTAGGACTTAGCTAACAAAACTGCTGACACACTTTGATGTTTGTTTTAGTAGCTGGGGATGCTGGAGGACAGTGAAGTTTATACTTGGTCTGTGGCATTTTGTTCAGGAGAAGCCAATCCCAAAAGAGACTGACTTTCATTGAGACATAGTCTTTTTTATTATCAAAAGTAGTGGTAAATTTAAAACCACTTGTCATATGAACTTCAGCAACAGATTTTAGAGCAATAGACAGGTTCAGACACCAGATCATAATGGCAAGAATGCATTCAGGTCACCCTAGAGAAGCCATTTGATACCTTCATCAGCTGACTTTGGCAAAGCCAAAAGGGTCCTACCAGATGCTGCAACTAAAAGAATGTGCACTTTAATTACAAAAACTGTCTTCACTTTACACTCAGCTTCCTCTTCTCTCACTCCTGGCTCTTCAAGTCCCACTGAAGGATGTTTGAGTAGTTCTTTCTGTAGCTGTATTTGAGAATATATAACAAGTAGGGCATAAAACACATCAGTTACTTTTTTCCATCTTGTTCTTTTTGAAGTCAGGCCCTTGAGCATACTCACCACTTGTGGATTATCTGCCTGTGCTCAAAGTCGATGCTCACATCACGCCTCTGTATAACCTTGGTTCAGGTTAATTGTGTTTAGATGAGTGGTGTGAGAAAGCTGTGAGTAGAAGCTCCTTCACTCTGGAGCTGCATTTCAGTTCAGGTCCCTGTCCTTGTTTGTGCCTGAGCTGTCACAGCCATGTCCACGTCCCCTGTCACTCTGCACTTGACCTCTTGGCATGACCTTGGATCAGCATCAGTATTACGAACTTGTTTAACCATCAGTGACTCTTGGCTGTCCTGGTTACTGCCTCACTGGACCTCATCCTGACCCTGAATTGCTGACTTGATTTTCATATTTAAGCTGGTGGATTGGCACTATGGGCCTTGGCTGGCTGGTTACTGTGGCTTTGGCTGCTTTACTCATCTTGCTCAAGTTCTGGGGTACAGCACCCTTGGCAAGGATGTTACTGACAGTGCTTGCCTTGTTGTTCCCCTCCAGTCCAACCTCCCCTTCCTTAAGGATCTGTTGCTTTAACTTTTCCCCAGCATAATAGAAATGCCTTCATTTGTAGTTTTGTTTGGTGAATGCCTGTCTTATGAAATAAGTTAATACTTTGCTTTAAAGCAGTATCTTCTTTGGCCCGTAATTGTGTCCAAGTGTATATCTGAACATCTACAAGCTTCATTTTTCCCTACAGGAGAGCAGGTATGAGCAAATCTGAACCTTAAATATTTATGTATGTAAGTAGACTCCTTTGAAGCCATTGTGACTTCTTGGTTGAGTTTTTGAAAGGATCAGTCCCTGAGATGAATTCCTGTTACAGAGCACATCTGCTTACAATAGATGTAATCCACTGTGCAACTGTTTTACTCTGTTTCATCAAATACAGACAGTTTGGGGACACAATATTCCTCACAACTGAATAAAAAGAAATTAATAAATCACTCTCCTGGCACAGGGAAATTTGAGGACCAACTGTTATCATTTTTAGGCAAGGCTTATTAGTAGAAGTTTTCTCCTGTTGCCTATATGAAGTTGTAATATATCCAGTGGCTTACATGAAGTGCAATAAAATGGAAGGCCATAAGCCAAAAAAGCAGTGCAGACATGCTATTAAATATTCAGGGTTCAGTGGTAGCTGGGCTGCCTATTCAACATGGCTTCATGAGTGTGATGTTCTACATTAAGGAAGCCTCTGTCTTGAGGGTGAATTAGCCCAGGAAGAGCTCTGTGCTCAGGTGGCAGGGTGTGCCCTGCTCTACTTCAGTTATATGTGCTTGAAGCTGCAGCATTTGCCACAGACATATTCTCACTTCTTCAGATGCCAACAAGGGTTAGAGCTGTTTGGTGCTGCCTGTTGGAAATAAGACATGGTTATATCTTTATTAGACTGCAGTTTGTCATTTGTCTCAGTCTGGATTTTTCCTGAAAATGTCAGTAAATTTTTTTGAAGAGAAAATGCTAGAAGAAATAAGTTGATTTGACCATGTCAGTAACCAAATACCCAATTCTTACAATCTTGAGACCAAGAAGACCAGCTATCTCTTTGCTTTGGACTCAGGAGATGATGATTGCTGGGTAGAAAAGAGGATGCTAAAACAGCTGTCTGATTTGTGATTTCTAAAAAGAGACAAAACCTTTCAGAGAGAACAATGGTTGAGAAAAAAGATTTTAATAAAGACTTGTGTGAGATTCTCAGTGCTCAGAAGATGAATCTGGTGCCAGTATGCCCCAGTCTGGAAAGAGTGGCCTCAGGCCAGCATTTATATTGCTTCTGAGCAACAGGTCTGCTTTGGTGCTTTTCATAAGCTCATTTGTTTTCTCAAGGGGCTGGTCGAAGTCTCTTGAAAATGGGGAGTTCAACCCTTTCATCAATGAAGAGACCTTTAATCAATGGTCCAATGCACCAAGGTGACCCACTAGAAAATAAAGCTGGAACAGGTTGATGGTTCTTAATGTCACATTAGAAAGGGAGAGGGAACAGAGGTTCCCAGAGAATAGCAGTGTAGCCACTCAGGTATCTCAGCACCCAGAATCATCACTGCGAAGAGTTCCCGCTGGGCACCCAGTGTCATAGGGGATAGAAGCGGGTCCCATCCCAGGGTACCAGTCCCAAACATCTTTCACCTGAGTCCAATGAGTGGTGACCCTAGGATCACCATCAAGAAGAGGCTGACACTGGCAGCTTTGATGGCCACAGACAACGTAATATCTGTGAGGAAAGAACATTGCCCATTTGAGGTTCTCCCCCATTAAAACAAATCGGTGGTGTATTTTGAAAAGTTTATTTTCTTTCATGAGTAATTCTTTCCCCTGAAGATTTCCCATATCCAAGAGGATCCTCTCATCTCCTCTCTTATCCTAGGTCTCCAATACTTTCTTTGATCAAGATTGATGAACCCTATTACCCAACCAGTTATGAGAATTTGATGACTAAACATGATTTTTTTTGTCCTTCATGTAACTCCCAAGTAACTGATGCCGAAATTTCTAATGATGGACACTGATGCATTAGTACTGCAGAAAGTTCCAGTGTAATTTGCAGTGCTTCAATGCTTTGCCCCTCTTCCCTGAGCATATTTTTATGAATGAATTTGAGGAATCAGCGTGCCTGTTAAAAAAATAATCCATCTCACAGCCATCTCTCATATCTACTTTCCCTTCTACTTCCCTGATGGGGAATAAGGAGGGCAGTTCAGCTAATATGACTGTAAACTCCATTTTTCATATCTCTGTTTTTGTTTAATCTGTAACTTTCCAGGGCAGGATCTGTGTTTTAATATTGCTATTTGCTCATAAACCTAGCAGTGTTTTGAGGCTCTGCTGGCCCCAAAGCACAATGTAATATACACAGCAAGATTATTAAGGAAAATGGAAACATCATTGTGATGCTGAAGTAATATTTCCTGTTCAAACAGAAGTTGTCAGCACATGGGTTTGTGTAAAATGTGCTGCTTGGAGGAACAGGAGAAGCGACATTGTCAGAGAGATCATTCCTGTCTGGAGAGCAGCAGAGAGCCTGGTCTGGAGAGACCAAATTGCATCTGGGAGGAAGCAGTAGTTGAGCAAAGGCATCAGTCATCAGGGGGCTGATCCTTGTAGAGGACTCAGTGCCCAGTTCACAGCTGTCTTCATGGGAAGCAAGTCCATCCTGGCTTCATTTCTGTGTCCATACTGAATGATAATGGTTACAGAAACCCAAGCCTTTCCTGGTTTAGTGGTCCCCTAACCTCTTCCAGCAGGAAGAGAGGCCTGGAGAGGGCAGGTAGGATGCCCGGAATGGAGGGATTTGCTGCATATGCACAGACTGCCCATCTGCCATGGGCTCTGAACTGTGCACCCACATTAAGGGGTGGTGCAAGAGCATGTAGGTCTTTACCCACAGATGGTTGGTGGGATAGTTGATCCACGCCCGTGTGCTGTGCACAGTCTCCAGGCAGGAAGGAATGTGGGCGCTGGGCCAGCCTGTATCCTCCAGCAATTGCAGCCTTCAGGCACGGGCTGAACTCTCAAGCTGGCAGGGCACTAATAAATGCTTTTCCTGATGCAAGCTATTGTCTGAGTTGGTGAAGGCTAGTGATGTTTAGAGAAAGAAGGTTCCAAGTAGAAGGGAACCCCATCCATTCCTCTTGTCCCTGCCACATAGAAAGACAGGGCCAGGGTACAACTCCAGAGAGCAAACAACTGTATTGTGCCTTGCACAGCGTGAAGGTCAGAGACAGATCCTACTGGAAAATCCTATGTAGGCCTGAGTGTAGGGATGATGCTTGGCGACAGATCTAAAAAACACCCAACTGGACTGTGTCTCCCTGCAAAGAAACCCAGTAAAGGTCTGTCCTGTGCCTCAGCAGTTGTTTTTCTTAACAAACATCAACCTAGAAGCTCTTTGATACACAGCTTCACCATCAGACTACAAATAAACAAATGTTGTTCGGCTTTTAAAGAAATGTCAACCCCAATAGCAAGAGGGAATAGAGGGAGGGATTGTGCCACAAATAATTTCTTATTTACTCCTCCTCTATTTCTTCAAATACCATTGATGTTCAGTATTTTTTGCCTTAAAAGCTGGTGCTTGTTGATTGATTCTCCCAACCTAACCCAACTCAGCTGGAATCTGTCTAAAACTTAGATTTCCACCTGTTTACTCACCATGTCTTTTTCTTCCCCATATCTCTCCCTTTTCTCCATTTTCACTGCTTTAAAATTTCTAAAAGTCCACAGGCCCATTTATTTTTTTGATTCTGACTCTGAGTTTTCCCTACTGTACTGCAAGTTGGATTTTCTTCCTCTGCCACTTTTAACCTCTTCTGTTTTTCTCTCTTTCTTTTATTCTTTCTCACTCTTACATTGTGTTATCTACCATAGTGCCATCAATGCAAACCTCTCTAACTGCCAGTTTTGGAGAGCTGAGTGTAGGACAAATGACAATACAAAGATGACACTTCCTCATTTGCCATTCATCCTGAGCAATAACCACCCCAGTGCTCACAGAACTGTAGTTCTGATAGCACTGGTAAATATATTCCCCAAACTGTGTTCCTTGAATAGTTCTTGTTCACTTAGAAATGTTCTAGCTGTTTACGATTAGAAAAATATAGGCTGGTAATTTCCCACTCACTGGGTGTTTCACTCTGAAACCAAAGTTATCATAAGCATTAGCTTACAACTGCAGTACTCAAACATATTTACTGGTAACCAAACCTTTCACACTGTCTTGATGTGTTTACAGTCTCATGGTCTTGTGAAGAACACTGGTGTCATTGCACAACTCAAGATGCAGTCCTTCACGTGTCCTGTTGTTTTCCCCAAGCCCTTACACTTACATACCTCCCTGTGAGCTGTTTGGCTGTGTCCCCCTAGGAGGACATATTGAGGATACCTGTACTATTGATTAACAGTAGGTACCTGCCATTTCTGTGTTAGCTGCACACTTAGTGTCAAATACAGCTGTCACTGCCAGAGCCAGAAGCTCCACATATGCTCAGCTGCACTGCTAATGTGTTAGAGGAGGCTGAACACACCATTCTTTTACATTTCATATTAACACATTATACATAAAGTGCGTGTTGCTTTAGTCTCTGACCATACCATATGTTGCTTTCTGTAAGCCAAGACCTCACATTTATGTCTGTATTATACACGGGGCTACGCCTCTCAGGGACATTGTTTTCTGCAGTAAATGCTTCAGTACAGGCAGCATGCCCAGCCACCTACATCGAGGTGGGTATTCACACCATCTGCTATAAGCATGTAAGCGGAAGTGCTGAGGCAGGAGCTACAGCTGCCTACATAGTCAGCAGAGAGACTCTTTTGCTCTGCTGAATAAAGCAGTGCTAGTGAGAGAACTTGAGTGCTGATCCATACAAGCTAAATGTGCAAAATTTTAGATCACTTCAGCCGCTGTGTTGAGCAAACCAATGGCACCTGAGACAAAGCCTGGGAATGGCTGTGGATGGGTTGTTCCTGGACCATTCCCAGCAGGCACTAAGAACATGCCTGCACCAGCTGTGGTTCTCTGTCTTGCACAGTCTTTCGGGGTGGTCCCAGCACTACTCATGCCATGTGCACTCTTGGTGCTGAACAGACACCACCTGCACAGAGGGCAAAGCTGTTTTCTTATCCAGGGCACCCCTGTGCTCCCTCAGATAAATGTCCCAGGAATAACATGGAACAACCCGTTCCCTGGGGGGGTCCCTCAGTTCCCTCTATCCCTCTATCTTGCCTTTATTTTAAAAAGATACATAAAATTAACCTTCTTGCAGTCATCAGGGTCCTCTCCTTGCTTGCCATAATCTTCTGTAGGTGATGACAGTGACCTTGCCATGACACTGGCCAGAAATATTGATGTTCTCGGGTGGCCACCACCTGACTCCATGGGTTTGAAGGCATGTGAGATGTCCCAGTGCTCTGTAACTGCTGCTCCCCCTTTTCTTCTCAGCCTGTGCTGGCTGATATGTGCAAAGGCCAGACAGCACAATTCAAGTGTGACAACTAGTGCAGGAAAAGCTGCTGATTACTTCATCCTATTCTGTGTCGTCTCTCACCGTGTTGTTTCTCCCATCTACCTATGGACCCGTGCTATACCTGTGGGTATCTTTTTTACCTTACTGCCCTTTATGTCCCTCACTAATTTTAGTTCCAGCTGGCCTTTAGCCTCCCTGATTTTACCCCTCAGTGCCTGAGCAGTGCTGTTTGTTCCTGCTTCTGCTTCCTGCGTATTCCTTGTGAGTATTGTAGTTCATCAGGATGGTCCTTGCCTAGCCATATGGGCTGTCAGCTGAAGCTTCCTAATCTCCTGCACAAGGGTGTAGTTCATGCATGAGCTCTCAGTAAGCTCTCTTTAAGAACCAGTTAGGTCTTCTGGGGACTTTTCCCCTTCACAGCTGCTTCCCACAGGCCATTTCCTGAATAAGTTTGTGTGCTCACCCAGATTCCCAACTCTGTGGTTCACGTTCCTCGCTCTCTGCTGCATCTGTCACCTCACGGCTGCTGCAGCCTGAGCAGTGCTCTGTGACCCCTCTCACCCCCACTTCCTCCCTGCTCCTCAGCAGAAATCCAAGCCAGCATTAAGCAGTCAGCCATGACTGCCCACTCTTTCATTTGTATTAGGAAAATGTCACAATTGCACTCTGAGAACCTCCTGGATTGCCTACCCAGTGCTGTGCTGTTCTTCCAGCAGACAATCAGGTGGCTGAAATCTCCAGTGAGGACAACGGCTCCATGTGGAAGGCTTCAGCCCCTGTCTCCTCGTTGCCTGCAGTCTGTAACACTCATCTATCACGACCTCCCCCACGTTGCTCCTTGACCCAGAAACTCTTAGCAGGCCTGTCTCCAGTTTGATACTGGGGCACTGCATCATCACAGAGCTCCTGAATGGAAAGCATGATGCCCCCAGCTCTTCTCCACCTGTCCTGCCTAAATATTGTGTACCAGTCCATGGCCATGTGCCAGCTGTGTGCACCACACCACAAAGTCTCTGTGTCCCTGAGGGCAGAGACTCTGCAACAGTGCCTGGCAATGCAGCTGCTCCTCCTGATTGCCAGGCATGGTGCGTCACTGTACAGGCACCTGAGGGAAGCCTCTGAATGCCTGCCTTTCCATGTAAGCAGAAATGGGATGGCTTCAATCTGCCTTATTTAGGCATATAATTTGTAGCTGTAGAGGGGAGCAGGTGCAGAAATTTTCCATCATTAGTAAAAACAGCCTGGTGCCTTGGAAAGCCTCTAGGAAGAGGTTCTGTGTGTTTAACTCCCATTCTCTCACCCAAAACACCATCAGAAAATGTCTCCTGGACACTTCCAGTTCTTGCAACTGTATTTGATGGAAAGATTCTTCATTGATGAAGTACAAGTTTCTAAAGTAGTGAAATCATGCTGAGTCAGCCATTACTTTTCTAGGGATGGAGAATAGCTTGTAGTCATACATAAGCCTAAAAGCCTTTCTGATTTATTTTTCAGGTTTATTTCCATAAATGGTAGAAAACTTGTGTGCTGGTCTTATATAATCCGTAGAAGGATTTGGTTTAGAAGTACTGTCCACCTTTTAGGGAAATGGACTCTCATAAATCAGATTTGTTTAGTGAACAATAGAATTAAGGGGGGTTGGACTGAAAATGATGGATTTGCATTTAGTTCTCTTCTTCCTGCCTATGTCTTCCATGTACACCAGATGCTTGGTGCTTGTTGGAGGAGAGCATTACTCTGATCTCAGGAATGACTGAAGGATGGCCTGTTGTTCCTCTGGGCTTACCTGTAGCACTTGAGGAGGTTTCAGTTTGGCAGACAGACAAACAACTCTGTGTTGGCCCATGTTTGTTTGAAGATACAGTGTATGAAAAGCAATGTTTCCCTGGTATCTTGCGGGTAGTGCTGTGCCAAATCCTTGATTTTCATGCTGCCAGGCCCTGTAACTAAAGTAGTTACAACCTTTACGGGTTAACAATGACTTGATAAGGATTGTAACCCAGCAAACCATCTTTGCAGTTACACAGATGTAAAAAATCCAAATTGTACAATAATAAAAATCTGCTTTCTCCCTTCTCCACCCCCAATTTTGCAATACCACTGGCTTTCAGCAAGTGCTGGGCCCTGATTTTTAAGGCAATGCATCTAAATATGCGGCCCGACTCTCCCCCCTGGCCGCCTGCACAGGGGTCAGTGCGCTGCTGTGTTTCATGGCTGCAGACCTGCTGGGGCACACTGCACTCAGCAGCACATTCTCACACATGTTGCTGCTGACTCTTACCAGAGACTCTGTTTCAGTCAAATCTCGTTAGATCTTTCTTTTGACAGCCAAAGGCAGAAAGGAACTGTTCTACTGCCAAAATTCGAGTCCCTGCTCTAAAGCATGAAAAAGCTGGAGATCTTAAAAATAGAGAGAAAAATTTAACTTCAAAAACATGTGTTTTTCAACAATTGCATTTTCAATGGGTCCGAAGTGGGCTTGCTGGAATTCAGATATTTAGCATGAGAGAGAGTGCAATTATGCAAAATGTGAGCTCAAATGTTTGCTTTGGTAAAGTTACCTGGGATTAAAACAGCCTGTGATGTGCTGTCTTCGGCAACCTTAGCTGTACTGTGCCAGCTCTGCCTGTCAGGCAAGGAATGCGTCATCCCACGGCTTGTCAGCTTCTTTCTGCAGTCACCGTCATCCACACCCTTCTCCAGTGATAAGACTGTAACTCTCCCTACTTGTCAAGCAATTTATCTCTTAACACTTGACCAACAGGATTAAAAGCATGATGCTGGTAGGTTCCTTACTAAATTCTAATGCTGCTTTCATTTTGAAAAGATTTTACAGAGGAGGTCAATGATGGTGCCCCTGTTTACAGCTTCAGATCATCACAGCAGAAGGTAAATAAGCTGAAAGTCACACTGCAGACCAGAACAGCCTGGAATGTAGGTCCCACATAATAGCCTCCATTCGAGGAGAAATTATGCATATGAAGGGTGACTTCTGCTGAGATATTGGAGTAGGGTCTAATCAGAATCTGTATATATAAAGGAGAACTCAAAGCACTGCTGGAAGGATCACAACTAAAACTCTATTGAGAGCTCAGAGATAGGTACATCAGATAAATGAACAACTCTGTCAAGACAGAGAAAATTACTGGAGAAGGAACATTATATGGGGACCAGAAAACTATGGAATGTATCTGAAAGTGTCTTCTTTCCGAAGAAACCAAACAATGTTGCAATAGGATGAACTTCAGAACAAAAGGAAGTTTTATGGCAATACACAGCCTATTTCAAATTGTTTCTAAATTCTTATTTTTAGATCCTGTTTTTTCTCTTTTTCTCTACAGTACTCCTTACAGTCCCAACCTTATATTACCAATACATATCTGCAAACTCAATGAACTGGTGTGATCAAGGGTCAGGGTTTGTGTCTTCTCAGCAGGAAGAATACTTTTTCTATAAAGTGGTACCCTATCATGTTCTTTGGCACACTTTGGATAGTGTATAATTCTGTGTAGAGAAAAGCTTTCTGAACCTTGAGACCTGCGTGCAAACATAACTTGTAAGAAAATGTTCTGTTGCTACTATCACTGCTTTTTCAAGGTTTCAGAAATTATATAAGTGTGTACTATAAACTGTATTTGATGATCTTTTTTTGACTATTCAGTTAAGCGATTTCCCTCAGCCCAGCATAGTGGTATTTCTCAACTCACATAGCAACTCTGTTTGTGGCAAAATAATTGACTGTCAGAACAAGTTACTCCTCCAAGTTTAAGGTATCATAACAGTAAGAAAAAAGAAATTATTTTAGGAATGTGAAACCATGAGTTTGCACTCTGTTGCTAAAACCCACATGAGGCTAAAGCCACTGCCCTGACTGAGATGAGAAGAATTCTTAGTTTGGGGATTTTCTTCTCGTATTGCTCTCTTCTTTTTTTAGTGCAACCACAGTTTAATGTGAAGAATGTAACAGCACTGACAAGGCTGGACCTTCTTCTGCCACAGAGTCACACCCTTTTCTATCTTGCTGTCTGTCTAGCCCCATGGCTCCTACATTCTTGTCTGCACAGCAACCCAATTTCCTTTAAGAATCCATCTTTGCACCATTTAACCTACGGTCTTCTTGAGAGGTGAGAAAGAGATGTCAATCCTCCTGGGCTGAAGCAAATCCATAAATCTGGCCTCCCACTAGCCCGATGAGGCTGTCGACCATCAAGCTATCACACAACAGACCTACAGCATCTCTCTGTGCCTCTTGGCTGGTTTGAAGCCCCAGGAGATTTCGGCACTCATCCACCCGCTTCTGAGTGCCAATAAAGAGACAGGAGCTTACTCCCAGCTATTCAGGTCTGGCAGAATTCTGGGCACATGTACAAAGTGCTCAGTAGTTTTCTGGAAGACTTTTTCTGATGTATGCCATGTATCAACAACATAAAAGCAGTACAATCCTGTGATTATTCCTGCTCTCTGTGAAACACAAAAAATTGAGTTTCTTAAAGCTGGAGTAGCTCTTTGATCTAGTTCACAACATACTATTGTGCAGACGCACCTTAAAGGAGAGAATGTGGCAGTGCTGTGAATCTAAACAATGTTTCAATGAAACATTTAATCTCTTGCAAGCATAACATCATGCTTAAATCCACCTAAATCCTTCTTTGGATCTAACCCCCCATCATAGATTACTAATCATACCTACTGCATTTTCCATTACTGTGAAATTGTTTATAAGTCAGCTCTTATCATGAGATCCAGTACTATGGAGATGATTGTAATAATGAAAATCCACAACCAAACAAATCTTCCCTCTGTTTAATGAAGTCAGTCTTCAGTGTAGTGCACCCCACAGCTGAACTTTTTGTTGTGTTTCTTCACAGAATCCTTACAAGAGATAAGCTTGAAGAATGATCTGATGAGAAATTATGTCTGTGTTGGGCCAGCAATGGAAAAAATAAAAGCTTTTTGTCAGATCTCTTGAGTCTCTATTAACTGCAACACAGAGAACGTCTCCAGCTTCTGAGGTGACTGTTAAAAAGACAGGTTGTTTATGTGACAGCCAGCTGTTGTGACAATATTCTGTGAAAGCATTCCTTCTAGCTGGCCAGGGATCTGGTGGGAATGCTTTCTGTGTAATGCACGGTATCCCGCATTTTTATTTGGGGCTTAATTAAAAAACTATTGAGTGTTGTGCTTGTCAGGCAAGTCTGGAGACTTCTGGAAGAGTACAGCTTCTCTCCTGATGGTGCTGTAGAAATGTAAGCCAGTCTGCTTGTGGAGAACTGTCAGACCTGATGGGACAGTTCCCTTGCAGCACAATGTAACTTCATTCCTGATGCTACAACCTGGAATGGTTTCTTGCACCAGTGCTGAGTTGGCCACTAATGGTCTTTGCCAGAATAGGGACTGTCCTGTGCCAATCATACGGTATTACCCAAATCTTGATTAAAAATATCTGAATGTTGACATGCATTTAATTTTTACCTATTTCAGGCCTCTTACATGCTCAAACATGGAAGCTGACCTATTGTATTTAGAAATGCACTCTAACTAGATTAACTACATTGACAACTGCTATCATAACTCATTTTAGTAACTACAGCTCGCTATTTTATTTAGTTGGTGTTAACAGGACCACAGTATTAGGATGTCACAGCTTGCTTTGAGGCCGAGGCGAACCACCAAAGAGGCTGTGTGCAGCTGGCCATGTTGGACTTTGCTCCTTCATCTGATTTTTAAATTCACATGCCTGTGACTAGTACTGCTCACAACGTGTGGGCTGGGAGTAACCGATCCAATTAATTACCAAAATTCTCCAGTTACTGGCTGGCCTCATTATAAGGATCTTTACAGAAGACAGTCAAGTCAGAAGGAAAATTGTGTTTAATTGCATATATGCGCTGAACACAAATGATAATATTGTGCTGTGTCTGCTTTTTCCACAAGGTCTGCATCGCCCCTGGAGGGCCGTTCCGTGTGCAGGGGCAGCAGAGGCTGCCCGGGGTGCAGCAGAGCCGGGCACCTCTCCCGCCCGCAGCATCCCCCGGCGCCGCGGCTCTGCATCCCGCTGGCAACACCAAAGATCTTCGAGAATGGCATTACCAAAGCGTGGTGCTCTACTTCAGGCATGAACATGAGAACAAGCTCCAAGCTCTGCTTCTGTATGGTAAACCCCCCGTCCCTTTCTGAATAACTGCTGGAAATTTCCCCCTTTTGTTTTTTGTCACAGAATTGTTAGGGTGGGAAGGGACCTCTGGAGATCACCTAGTCCCAGCCCCCCTGCCAAGGCAGGAACGCGTCCGTGTGGGTTCTGAATGTCTCCAGAGCGGGAGTCACCCAGCGCTTCAGAAACTGCAAACGCGGGTGTTGGACGCCGTGTCCGCTCAATCGACCCAGTTACCAAGTTAACTGCGATCTTTACGAGCACCAACCACCCGTCCAGCGCCGG
>JAOXXN010000265.1:13457345-13475719 GCA_026770055.1 Myrmophylax atrothorax
GCAGGCGGACGGGTCCGCCGGCTCGGGCGCGGCGGCGGCGGGGGAGCGGAGCCTCATCGCCGCCGAGTCCTGCTCCAGCCTCAACAGCGCGGCGTCGGGCGGCGACCTGGAGCGGGCGGCGCGGCGGCAGTTCCAGCAGGACGAGACCCCCGGCTTCGTCTACGTGGTGTCGGTCTTCTCCGCGCTGGGGGGCTTCCTCTTCGGCTACGACACCGGCGTGGTGTCGGGGGCACTGCTCCTCCTCAAGAGGGAGCTCAACCTGGACGCGCTCTGGCAGGAGCTGCTCGTCTCCGGCACGGTGGGCGCCGCCGCCCTGTCCGCGCTGGCCGGCGGCGTCCTGAACGGGCTGTGCGGCCGCCGGCCCTGCATCCTGCTGGCCAGCGGCCTCTTCACGGCGGGCGCCGGCGTGCTGGCTGCCGCCCGCGACAAGGAGACGCTGCTGGCGGGACGCGTGGTGGTGGGGCTGGGCATCGGTGAGTGCCGCGCCGCCCCGACGGGCTCCCTCCCCGGGGACGCGGCTCTTGTACCGAGGTTTAACCGAGGCAGGAATCCGCCCGTCCCTGCGCGCCCGCAGCCCCTCGCTGTGGGGCAGCCCGCGAGCTGATATGCGGGGCTCGGGGGCTGGCGACGGGAGCGCTGGGCTGAGCGAGGTCCGCTGGCGGTCGCGGCGGTTGTGCGAAGGAGCGGTGTGTGTGCTTGCCCTCTTCGATTTTACTTACAGGTGGTGTAGTCCTGGCCCTCTTTTGGGAGAGTTGTCTGGTTTCTGTAAGAGGAGAATGGTCTCGCATCCTTTCTGCGATTTCATCTTTAGGGTGGTCTGTCAGTGTCGACAGCGCACACCGCAGGCTTTGCAATTTGAGGGGGTTCTGGGAAGTCAGGGGCGAGGAGGAGATCGCGCCTCTTGCTGAACTGTAAAGACCCCCCTTCGGGTTCTTTGCACAACTTTGCTTGGGCACTTGGGCACTAAAGGAATGCTTCTGGGACAAAATGAAGTAGTAATCTCTCTGGTTTAAATGAGATGACGCTTGCTTTGGATTTCAGTAGTGGCATTCTGAACACCAACTGCTGATCTTCGATTGCCTTCCTTATGCCTTGCATAACTTGCAAGCTGTAGGTTCGGGTAAAACTTCATAGTTGTCCCAAAGAACATAGAGTGACGACTGTTTCCTCTAAACCGTGAGACTAGTTTCTGTGCCAGCTATGTCCTAAATATCCTCCAAGTTTTGGTTGCTCTTCAGCTTCAGCTGCCATCCTGTCAGGCAGTAATCTGAGTTATATTCCTTCATTTTTGAATCCTCTGGCTTGTTACAGATGTGCTTGCTGTGATGCGATTCATGGTTTTATTAAGGAAAAAAGTTAGTGAGTCATAATGAGGGCTGTCAGAAATAACATTGACTCCATCTGTGAAAGGGCTCATGCTGATTTTCCTGTACAGTAAGGGACATGTTCAGCTTGCAGTTTTCCTACCTCAAGTTGTATATGTTTTTTGTTTGTTTGGGGTTTTTTTTTAAATGCTACCTCTCTGCATTTTCCTTGGTTGATTCAAGACTTCAGACTACAGAATATTGATAAAATTTGTTATAAAGTTCAGTAGACTGGAAAACTGAATTTGACTATGAGATGGCATAACAGGAATTTTGATGGCATTATATAGTACATATATTTAGTGACAGATATTAAAAATATCGAATTCGATGTCTTTGCGTGCTTGTAAATCTTATGTTCTTGGACCGTAACTGGTTACATTGACAACTTTGTGGGGGCAGAGAAAGGAAATGGATGAATGGTTTGCTTGACTCTCCTGTATGTGTGTCTTGTAGAGAAATACACAGGCATGTTGTAATTGTCTTACAGTGGTGCAAATAAATGACACTGATATTGTTGGAGAGAGATGAGACTTGGGGCTTAATATAGTTAGTGTATAAACCACAGAAATGGAAATTGGGAGATAGAGGTTGTTCTTTTGTACAGCTGTAGGTGTCTCGTGTGGTCTGGGTAGAGTGATCTCTCTTTGGTCTTTGTCCACATCAGGGACAGAGGTGATGGTTCTGCAGTGACTCTGGAGAGCTAAAGCAAGAACTGAGACATTTTCTGAGGATTATGGAGAACAAATACTCTAATTTATATTTAAAATATGTAATATTTTCCCTTTTTTTAATCAAAAATTGATCTTCTTTATGTGATGGAACTTATGGCCAGAAACAGAGTTTTGACTCAAGTTCCTGTACTGAAGCATCACAAGAGACTCCAGGAATTGCAGAGATCAATCCTAGCATGGTTTATTTTACAAAATTAAAACCTGTAGTGGGTCAAAGCTGTTCTCATATAGCCAACTGCAACAATCTCTACATTAAATCCCCCACCAGAGGGAGCCTGGATAACTTCGTGAAGGTATTAGAAATTGGAACTTTTTCTTTCATCTCTTGGAGACTTCTGACTATCATTTTACTGCCCACAGTGAGCCAGAACTTCCTAACATTCATGTAATAAGTCTGCTCAGCAATGGGACACTTCAGTGATATTGTAAACTGCTAAAATGTGAGGCTGGAGTGGTGTAGTGTTATGAATGCTTTCCTACCTGAAAACCAGTAAAAATTTCTTAACTCTGTATAATTTTACACGTTTTTGAGGTCTATTTCCTGTAGCTCTCTGCAAATTGCCTATCAAGAGTTTGGGTCCAGAAATATGTGTTTGCTTGCATTTAATAAATGAGTTACTGTGTTATGGGCAGTACTGTGGTGCTGTAGAAGGAGATGTGATGATGGTTGCCCATGGGACTTCCTTCTGCCCTCACTGGTACAGGGCAGATCTGTATTAATTTTGTTCATGTGGAAAAAGAGCCATTTTTCTTGTGACTGATTTATAAAGGGCCACAGTTAAATTTTCAAGGATGAAAAACACAGGATATATGCTGAAATGAGGAACATACCTCATTTGTCTGTCTTGTCTGCTTCTCACCATTTTCTGTAGAGATGTTTTAAGATGAAAAACTCTCCTTTTCTTTCCAGCAATTATGGAAAGAGATTTCTGGAGAATAAAGACCTTCTCTCAAGGACAAGCCAAAATCCTCTTTTGTTGGAAATATTGAATGGATTTTTGTGGTGGAAAGAGTTATGTTCCCTTTCCCTCCCTTCTCTCCTCAGTGTAAATACAAAACAGAGAGAATGCATAAAAAGGAAAAATATGTTCAGCATGAGCTTGGAATATCTTTACATCTTTTCAGGTCTGAATTTCTAAATACATAGTTCATGACAATTCCAGGCTAAATGGCTTAAAAACAAGGTTATGGCCATTATTCCCTCCCACCTGCCCCTTCCCAAGCAAGTCTGGTGCCCCTGGCTCCTCAGCAGTTTGTCTGAGCAAAATCCAGATATTTAAGAAGTTGGATCACATGTGCTCAGTAGCACTTGGTATGAGCTTAGCTAGGAAAAACTGTGAGTGGTACACACATAGCATCTGGTAATGCTGGAGGCCTCAGCCTGTTGCTGGAGGGTGCCCAACCACACTTGGTACAGGATTGAGGCTCAGCACAGTTTTGCCTCATGTTGGCTGCTGTAATTTTTGTGCTTGACAGGAAAGCAGGGTCCTTCACTTGGCTCATCTTTGGTCTGAGGCTTTTTGGGCTGAGGTCAGGCCAGAGCTGAAAGACTGAAAGTTAGAGCCAGGCATGGCTCCAGATGAGAGGTATTTGTAGTGAAAACCTGCTGTCTTGAGAAGGGAGGTGAAGAGTGAGAAGAACAAGCACTGGGACTAAATAGAGACTAGAAAAGGTAATAATAAACAAGTATGTTTTCAGAGTCAGTTCTTTCTTAGTCTGTAATCAGCCCAGTGTCCTGAACCTGTTGGCCAGGGCCTGCCTGTCTGCAATGGGAGCAGTTTATCCTTCCCTCATGTGAAGATGCTCAAGGTTTAAGACTGCAGCTGAAGTAGGTGGATGCTGGCATGGTGCTTTAGGTAGTGTGCTGTTCAGACACTTTTTCAAGAACACCTGTTGAAGGAAAGCAGTTTGAGCAGAGTTCAGGAGGTAACAGCATTAAGCTTGCTTCTCCAGAGTTGATCTCTATCTTAATGTACAGTCATTAGCTGAATGATTTGATTCTCCTGTCTTGTTTGGCATGCAGAATGAATGGTGCTCAATTAGTGATCAGCTTTTCAGTGTTTTGTTTTCTTGCTCAGTGTGTGGCCTAGGCATTACTTAACACGTGTGCCATCCAAGCCCTCATGAAAGCTTAGAAAGAGTTACTTAGGACTACAGTATGTGCACGGTACTGGGTCTGCAGTGCAATGGGGTCCTGCCTGGTTGGGTGCCTTATCTTCTCCTTGACTCCTGTCTTAGGTACATCTTCACAAAGTGAACCTACTGCTCAGTGCTTGCTTTGTGCTCAAAATGTCTGTAGTACTCTTTTTTTTTTGCAGGCTGCATTTGAGTGTGCCATATGTAGTGTTCCTTGTAGCATCTTTTTAGTACATATGTAGGTCATTTTCTGAGCAGAGGAAACAAGATTGTACACAGAATTAGGCAGGAGTAAAAAGTGCTGGCATATGGTTCAGGGCTCCCCTGGTGGGACTGCCTTCTACTGACAGCAAGGTTCAATAGCAAAGAATAACCAAATTTAACCACAGGGCTTGCTTCATGTGGTACCAGCTCTGTATTATCTTTGCAGTGGTTAAGTAAAGGTCTGCCATATCAGCTGGACTGCCAGATATGCTGTGAAAATACTGGAAAATAATTGGAATGACCTGTTGCTTATGAGGATGAGAACTTGTGTGCTGGTTTTTACTCTTTTTTTACATACTACTGAGCTTTTTCAGGTGATGTGTATTTTTATCTTGGAAAAAGAGATTAAACTTCTCGTTCCCCTTCTCTAACTCCCCATGGGAAGCTCTAAAGCTTCTATCTGGTTTTATAACTGAATGTCCACAAGATTTTTTCAAAGGAATTTAAACCTCAACACACTTCGGAGTCACCCTCAGCCCCCAAATATGCTGTGCTGCTTCTGAAAGATGCTTGTAATTTTCAGTCCAGAGGTTCATAGGCTATTTTGGGCTCTGGAGACAGTGGTTGTTAGTATAAGCTGGCAGGAAGGTTAGAGGGGAATGGAGAGACAAGCTGCTGGATTGTTGGAATCAACTCTTGTACTGTGACTGCCCAGAGGTGCTCAGCCAGCTGTCCAGGACCTAAAGCTACTGACATAACTGAGTGCAGGATTGGATCTCTGTATTTTAAGAGCTTAATCTGTTCTCATGCAAAAGCGTTTGGAAGGATACATTAGCTTGTTACTGGAGATGTGATCTTGCGGGGTACCAGGTTTAATTTAAGACAAAAAAACCTGTATCTTTTGAAGTCCTGTAGTTTTGTGTGCGTTGGGCAGGATATGATGCTGTGCTCAGTTCAGTGCCATTCCAACAAGCACTGACTCCTTTATATGCCTGATGGTGTAATACAAACCCCAGCAATTCGCACATGAATGTTGCTGCCTTATATTAGTGGCCATTTCAGAATAAATTATTAAGCAAACAGAGTTATAGCTTAGACAATTTGTAGATTTTTGATTCTTCTGGGAACGTTTTTAAGTCATGAGGGGTATGTTTTAAGCTTTTTGCTATTGTTTTTGTTTGACTTAAAAAATAAACTCCTGTAGTTCACAAATCTTGAAATTGATTTTCTAAACAATTGTATCTCTAAAACATGGAAATGTTGTAAAACAGTTTTCTCTGTACTTGATCAAAGTGTTTTATCAAAACATAATACCTGTCATATTTTAAGCATTTTTCTTTATTTTGGAAAAAAAGAAGCATCCATTTCATATGTGATATAGAATTGAAATTTTTATGATCTTCTTACTCCTCATAAAAAAGCAACTTGCAGGAAGCTTCACAGTGTTAAACACAAGTGTTTCCTTGCCTATCTTGAAAAATTCATGTGAGCACCATAGGTGGGCTTATTTTTGAAGTGCTTTGTTTGCTACAGGAATAGGAGACCAGTGGCACCCACTTACCGTGGTGTTGAAGATGGCACATCATTCACCTGGAACTCTTGGGCTTGAGTGACTCACACCAGTCCCATCAACAGAGGCACAAGGCAGGACAGCTGAGCACAGTCAAACCAGCAGATTCAAAGTGCTGGTTGCTGTCTCCTGCTGTGCACTGACAGAACCTGCACTTAATTTTTGTTCTGAGTGTACTCGTCTGTACTTTGCCGATTGTATCCTGAGAAGCAATGATAAAAAACCACAGAAGGGAGATGCTGAAAAGAAGGAGGTGTTTGAATTCTCTTTTTTCCTTATCTCATTATTGGTGGTTTTTTATATTGTATTTCCAAATACATTCTTTTATTTTAAAATGTAGTATTTTAGGAATGTTAGGGATTTTTCCATGCAAGTATGGTAAGCTTTTTGCAAATCCTATGGAATGCCTGAAAATTGGCGATTTCTCTCTATGGTGACTGGACTCAAACTGATGTGTCTGGGCTGCATGCTGCCACCACAACGCTGTAATGGGCCTGATGGATACCTTTGTTTGTAAAATTGTTCATGGGTCTTCTTTGGTGAGTTTTCTCATCTGACCTAGACAATCAGTGTTTCCAGTGTGAAGCTTGGGGAAGACCCTGAGCTTGCATCAGAGCTACTGAAAGCCTAAAACCAGTGACTGCTGAAAATTATGGGAGCAGAGAAACTTTTGGTTTCTTTTTGCAATGATTATGCCTGTGAACAAGTATCAAGAGAGGTAGTTGTTAATTATGTTATAAAGATCTTGTGTAACACAGCTCTGAATGAGTGTGTTGTCATTTCACTATAGTTAAACTCTCTTTCTGTAGGTCTTAAGATGCAACTTGAATGCAAACTCTTCTAAAATATGTTTTGCATATGATAATTGTAGAAATGAAGGTTTTAAACCCACACATTCCTGTTCTTCCCATTTCTGATCTTCCTCTATTTTGTTGGTGGATTTAGACTGGTTTTATGAAAGATTTATTCATAGCAAATGCCTGTTCTGAAGGAGTATTTTTCATGACTGGTTTCTCATTTTGCCTGTTTATATACCAAGTTACTGAACTTGAGTTTCTTAGCTCAGACAGTCTGTCCCTACTTCCTTTGCAAGTCCTTTATGGATGTGCTGCTGGTGTAGATGAAATGCTATACCATGACCTTGGAGACCCTCCCCCCATCTGCCTGGCTGTGGATAGGTCACAGCATGCTTTCAGCCATGGGGTTAGCCAGTGTGTTCCCACTCCCTGCTTGGGTTGATCTCTTACTGGACTAAGTAGCAAGGGCACCTGCCTCTTCTGCATTTGAGTACAGGCTTCTTCCTCGTGTTCCTCCCCTTCAAACTACATTCTTTTTTGAAGTCCCCATGTGTGCCCTAGGGATTGCTCCTGGGTTGACTTCTGTTGAGGATCTGCCATTTCTTTGTGTGGCCATGTGTTAATGAGCTTGGACACTGAAGTAGTTGTGTGGGTTAAAAAAAGGTGTATGATTATTGACATGTGGACCTTTTTACCATGGCCTTTTCCTTTAGTTGTCTCTCAGGAGTCTTTTCCCTGCCTTCCCTAGAGATGGGTCTTTCGATTGTGTCTATTGAGGAGCTGTCAACTCAGCTTTTCTGCTTGAACTTTTCTTCCCTATTCCTTTATTTTTCCAGTGTAGTTCAGCAAGGGACCAGCTCTCTGGAGGAGGTTTGTCTTCTGTGGGTAATCTGAAACACTTCTTGGTTCTCATTAGAGCGAATGTTTTCCTGGAGCACCTGGCTCATCCTTTGTTACTGAGTGTTTTACAGCAACAAGCACATTCTACTTCTGCTCCTGAGTGACAGGACAATTTCAAGGCAAAAAAATTTCCCAGGCAGTGCAGAGAACCCCAGTGATACCTGATGCTTTTGGCACATGGGCTGACAGGATGAACAGTCTTAAGGGAGAAGTGGAGTTTCCCTGAAAGGCAGTTGCTTCAGGCCTCAATTCTAGAACTTTCTGGTCTGTTTTCAAAGCTGTGTATTTGGGAAGGTCTGAGTTTTCACAAGTCTCATGCCAACTGGTAGCATGGAGGAGCTCTCTAATCTAATGAATAGCCAGCCAAGCACATGTTGCTGCATGCTCAGTTGTGTCTGAGGCAGGAGTGAAGTGATTGTCAGTCTCCACAGACAATAGACACAAGACCAGGAGATGCCAGAAATGGTGGAGGACCTGCTGTGTAAACAAAAATGTGTATCTAAAATTAGACTCACCTGGCCATTGCCCATATTTTCATAGTGTAGACAAACTTAAATAACTTTAGAAATCTGTACCTTAAGTGGCAGCCCTATGGCAAGAGGTTTTGAACCTTTTCCCAGAAGTGAGAGTTTTCAAGGCTTTTCCCAAAAGTGGGAGTTTCTGCAGGCTAACCTGCAGAAACAGAAAGTAACAGGCCTTTTATTTCCCTTTCCATTTGTTCAGGAGCCTCATGTACATAGTTTTCTCCACAGCTGCTTCCCTTGCAAGGGAAACAAAACCAGTAATTGTGGTTTTAATGTTTCTATGGACATAATCACTTTGGAAAAAGATTGTTTTCCAAGAGGTGGAAGTATTAGATATGTCTTTGTGTTTACTTTGCAGCTCTTCTACTTTGCTGTCATACTCTGAAAATACAGGGGAGTGTGTTCCAAGGTGGAAGGAGCAGGAGAGCCTGCCTGGGCTTACACAGGTTGTACTGCCCATGCTGTGGGGTGTGTGGCCTTGTAAATAGGCTTGTAAATGTTTCAGTGTGCACTACTCTGAGAAACATCTACTTAATTGATTGCTGGCATGTGCCAACAGAAAAAGGTTTCTAATTTTTGGTTGTTCATAAGAAATTCTCTCCTGTTCCTTGTCTTACATACTTGTTCTGTGCTAGAATGGCGCAGAAACCCTATGAAGCCTGAACAATCTACTTTGTTGGATAACTTCTGATAGTTTTCAAGGTGTGTTTCCATAGTTTTAGCACTCCTCTTTGTTCACCAGAGAAGAACTTTGAACTTAGGCCTGCTCAAAGGCACCAGTAATTTGAATTTTAAATCCATCTTGAAATGATTGTACCCCTAATGACTGGATGGATGTAAGATTTTTGGATGAGGTTGGGTTTTTTTTATTCCAACCTGTTGGTTGATCCTGTCCGATTGTCTTCTTTCCTTCAAGCTGACAGTCATAAAAACATGAAGGTGACCGTAGCAAGTGTCATTAAATGACATCATGTTGTTAGGGATGATATCTTGCTGTCAGAGCAGTGCCATTATTCATAAGCCATCCATCACATCTATTGTAATAGAAAAAAAGGGTAGATATTCATAGTATTTGAAAACTCTAGCAATAATCTTGATTCATGCCTTGCTTTGGCATCTGTCTCACTTCCAAGGGCGAGAGATGAGCAGATCTACAAGTACTGCTCCTTTTCCCTGGGGCAGTAGCAGAGTGGCACTGCTGGGCCCAGAGGAGCAGGAAGGAGCACTGGTGCCATCCTGTTCTCCTGCCTTGTGGTGCTGTTCAGCTTCCAAAGCAAGACCCGACCAGCTGGTGGAAACGGGTTGCTCCTGTTCCCATCCCTCCTATTTGTCCCCAAAATTACCATTGATTCTTGTCCAAAGCATGTCATGGTACTACAATACTTGGTGCTCATCTGTGATTCTGTGGGGGTTTTAACCAATACTATAAAACTTCAAGCAGTACGGCCCATTAGTTTTTTGCAGCTCAGATCCTGGAGGAACTTGCAGTACTTAACCTGGAGAGAATAGAGTTGTTGATTTACTGTCTCCTCAGCTGCACATTCAGAAATGGATAGTCAGGATTCAGTAATTTCTTTAAGGAAGAGTTAGATGATTGTGATGTTGAAGGCAATTAACTTCTGAGTGTGTTGTAATGTCTTCTTGTGCTGTTGTAGCATAGGCTTCACAATCCACCATTCAATTGCAAAATTTATCAGGAATTACGGAAGGAAAAAAACCCTACTATTTTATAGGTGCCTGTAGAAAGTTGGAAGCAAAAGCTGTGTATCAAAGCTAATAAATATACTTAATAAAGTACTTATTAATGAGGAAAAGTGGTAGAAAACTAAATATATTATGATGAGAACCATGACAATGAGGTTGGAGCAACTTCAGAAATCTAGAAAGGTAACAGAAGCAGAGAGCCTACATGAGATTTTGGAGGCAAGGAATGTTTTTGCTGCCTTTTGGAACATCTCACTGGAGTGCAGTTGAAACCAGCGAGAGCTGGGAGCTTAAGTTCTGGTAAAGCTGGTGGAGGGTGGTGTAACAGAACTCCAAAGTCATGTAACTTGAGTCCAGGCTAGTGCTTCTTTGGAATCTACCTGTCCAATGTGTGGTAGTAGGAAAGCAGTACTACTTTTTATGGCATTTTTTGTGTGCTTAAGGTTCAGGTCAGTGTGCTTTATTTGCTGTGCCTAGTTGTATGAGGACTTACTCTGCCTAACTGTTATTTTGAACTTACTTTTCTGTTTGTAGCTGCCCACCTAGGAAGTTTTGTTTCATCCATAGATTAAGGAGATAAATATTCCATATATTAAGGAGATGAAATTGTAGGGACTTGCAAGTAAGAACTTGCTCTCTGATTTGGTAAGTTTATTTTTTTAGTGTTGTTGGTTGTGGCTGTGATGGATGGTGTAGAGTCTCACATTTGAGGCAGGCAGTGTGGTCATGAGTGAACTAAAGCACAGTGAGCACGGTGGCAGTGCTGGTTAAGTCCAAAACTGCGTGTACTTTAAGCATGCACTTCAGCAAATGTTGGCATGTAAGTGACCCTTTTTGTTTGTTCACAGGTCCTTGATTATTGGACTGTTGAGGTCAGTAGTAGCTATGTCAGCACAGGAATGGGGAATCTGCCTGAGGGGAAAAGGTAAGTCTAGTTTTATTCACTATGGAGTTCAGCTAAGTCTTTTGCCTCATAGACTCCCTGCTCCTGCATTAATCGTAAGCACTGCTGACCTCACCAGTCCAATTTGCATTGGAACAGCTTGGTATGAATGGAGATCCAAAGCCACCTGGGCAATTTCAGGATCCTGAAGACAGGGGTCGAAAAGTCTAAATGTTGTACATAGGCATTCATGATGCTTTAGCCCAGGAATTCAATCACTGTGATAATATTTTCAGTTAATACTTGGATCTGGTTTTCTGGTGTATGCAGTTCTTGGGTAAGAGGAGAAATAAAGCACAGATCCTTCCTCTTGTAATGATTGACTGGCGAGTTCCTGGAAAAAATCATTGGTGCATGCAGCAGAAATGTGGGCACACATTGAGTAGAGCATTACACAAATAATGTCAACTTCTCTTTTAGTGAGTGGGAATATACTAAATTCTTTTCTAAAATTCTTTACTAAATTCTTTGATAGCTTGAACGAGTAGGGTCTATTTATAGAATCTAACACTGGGGCTGGGCACAATAGTTGTTTGTGCCTGGATGCTCTATGTGGTTTCTCTATGCGTCTTACAGTCATGCAGGTTTAGGGCTTCTCTTTGGCTCCTGACCCCAGTCTGCAGTTTTATGAGCTGGGATAAACAAAATATAATCATGTTCACAGCCTGTGTGCTTCTGAAAAAGCTGTAGTTTAAAGGCATGTTTTTAAGGTCACACTCTGTTTTATTTACTTTCTTTTGTGTCTGCTGATGGGGACTTTAAAGAGGAGATACTGTTTGTGTTTTGGCTTTGATTCTGCCTACTCTGTCCCCACCTACTCCTTCCCTTCTTTCAAAAGCTGTCTGTTTTATCAGTCTGCAAGGCCTCTCCCTGATTCAAAGTTAATTTGCCTGACACCCAAGTACTATCTGGGCTATTAATCATTATCCTCTTAGGTGTGGAGCATTCCCTTGCACAGAAGAAACTGCTCTGAGCTTGTAATGCAGGAGTGTGCAGAAGGCTTTTCCTCATGGCTCAAGACCAGTAAGCCTGTTCTCTTAACACCACTTGCATCTTTATCAAGATCTGAGCCAGCTATTTATAACAGTTGCACTTAATCTATCCAGAAGTTAATTCCCAGTTATTCACCCTGTAGTGGGAAAACTTCTAAGGGAATGTGTGCATTTTTTCTGGTGTTTCTTACCTAGAATCTTACCCTGTTTCTGGCTGACTTTAATAGAGCCTCTGCTCATGGTCATATTTTCCCTTGTATCTTTGATGCCTGGATATGAATTTGTGTGTGTGTGACTGTTTTAGAAGGGTTGCTGAGGCACAAATCTCTGGCAGTTGGGTGAGGGCAAGCCTGGCATAGCTGTTAGCCTGCTGTCTCAAGCTTTGGTGTTCGTTCTGCTTTTCTTCCTAGAGAGTCTTTCCAGGGTACGTGAAGTGAAACTGTGCTTGCCGAGTGTGGTGGGGACTTCTTATGAACTGCTGTGCTGCAGTCAGACTAGTCAGTTTGTCAGTTTAACTATCTGTAATGGCTTATTATCCCCAAGCTTCCCTTATGAGGAAACTTCATTTGGACTGAGATATAGGAAAACCACAGTTCTTGTGCTGGTGCATAGAAGGAGGAACGGAGAGTGTGAGTGCTAAAGTAGCACTACTTTGAACCTCAGTGACTCATCTGCCATGCTTGTCTTTCCTGGCCCACACAGATGAGGAGTGTCTGATCCAGGCCTTCTAGACAGCCACACTGGGAAGCAGGAATGCAGACATCTGGAGAACTATGTGTGTGTGTGTGCATGCACAGGAAGAACTGAATAATCAAATAAAATTATATTGGTGGATATTTTAATTAGGAGTTGATTGTATTTTTGTGATGAGAAAAAAAATGAGATTGAAGGTGGGTATGCAAGAGGATACTGTGACCCATTTGTGGACATTTTCAGGATTAGTGTGTTTGGAACAAATTCCACAGTTGAGCTCTGGAGGACAGGAGAAGGTATGAAGAACTGCTTTGGGGTATGAGGCCATTCTTTCTTCTTCTTTAATTTTTTTTTATCAAGTGAGAATATGTAGTTCTTGGCTGAATCCTTTTGTTTTTGTTAGATTTTTATCAAGTAGGGATGTATATTTCTTGACTTGGGCAATATGGATTTGTATGTTTTAATGCCTGCACAGGGTAACATCTATGCTGTGGCAGTGAGCAAGACAGAGAACTTCAAGAGGCCTGACTTGGCACAGTCACCAATTTTAAGCCAGTGTGATTCCACTGTCATTACAGCAACATTAACTTCTTTACCTCCAGATCTTGATAAACTACTAATTATTACAGTACTTTACAGGAGATACAAATCTGTTCATGAGGTAACTCTAGGGTCATCTAAGTCTGTAAGGTAGATATGGATATCATACTGAGCTACATCTGAAAAATGCAACTTCAGGCAGATTTTCTGGAGAAATTTGTAAGATTTTTAAACTGATATTTGAAGGTAACACATATATTTGTTTGTAAATGCTTATAATCTTCTAGGGTATTTTAGCAATGCTCTGTTTCTTGCTTAAAGCAAATGATTCAGATACTTGTAGTAAAACATAAAAATGCCTGTGTGCATGCTTCTCAGACTAGCATAAATATGTTCCCAGTGTAGCTGAATCATCCAGAGGCAACGTGCAGCTCTTTGTTTGGATTTCTATTTGTCCTGCATTTTCAGTGCTAAAGTACATGTATCCCTAAAGCGATAATAGGTTGAAAAGTGTTAGGTTTACTCTGTGTGCATTTCACAGTTGCACTGAGTGTTCTTTGGTTTCCGTTTCTATTTGTCATGCGTTATCAGCCACTAAAATATATACACCCCTGAAGCAACAATATGCCAAGAAGTGTCTGGTCTGCTGCATTTCACTTCTACCCTTGCTCTGTGTGTTCTGTCCTCTGGAAATTTGTCCTGTTACAGGGTCTTGTAGCCACTGGTTTTCCAAGTCATGGTAACTTTTGCCAATGCAAATACCAGATTGGGTTGCCTCTTCTGGGTCCTGCAACCCATACAGTTTGCTTGTGTGTTCTAGGAACAAGGACATGAAAAAAATATTATTTCATGCTGATAGAAAGAGCTACAGACAGGTAGCCTTGAACTCATCTTGCCATAACATGAAGTTCTTTTGTGTCATGCAGTTTTACAGTTTTCGAGCTTTAATTACAATGAGTCTTTTGTTAAAGTGAGTTAAATCCGAGCATGCGGTGATTTCACTTTGCCATTCCGAAGGGTTTCTAACTTGAAATGCTGCAATGAGCTGGTGAGGCACTGGAACAGGTTGCTCAGGGGAGCTGTGGATGCCCCATCCCTGGAGGTGCTCAGGGACACATTGGATGGGGCTCTGAGCAACCCAGTCTAGTGGAAGGGGGGCAGGGGGGTTGGAACCAGATGATCTTTAAGGTTTCTTCCAACCCAAACCATTCAGTGATTCTATGAATAAGAAAACATCTGTTGTACTCTTGAAAAGACCTGACTTGCGCAATGTGAGATCCCAAGTGCCTGATGCACTGTCTTTTGCTTAGTGAACATGAAACATCTGTAATTCTTGAATTTGTCACTTTTTGGCATTTGGATCTCCAAGCAACTGTGATACTTT
This sequence comes from Myrmophylax atrothorax, assembly GCA_026770055.1. Classification (NCBI taxonomy): domain Eukaryota; kingdom Metazoa; phylum Chordata; class Aves; order Passeriformes; family Thamnophilidae; genus Myrmophylax; species Myrmophylax atrothorax. The sequence goes on from JAOXXN010000265.1 coordinate 13,471,831, forward strand.
ATGCCTCCATTTTTTCCTTCTGTGAGGTGGAACTCATGTTTGCATTTTCAAAATGTATTCTTGGACTTATTTAAAAACAAATAATAGTCTTTATTTCTATCAGTCAAAACCTGTTCAACACTGCAATTTCTATGAATGGATTTATAGTCTGATTTTCAGTTTCTCAGGGGATTTCCTCTACAGACAGATCTTCTCTTCTCTGTCCCTCCTTGCTGTGTGTTTGGCCTTGAGACAGGCAGTACTGTTGGTGGTACCAGTCAGAGAGGTCTGGCCTCAGGAAACCCTGATGTTCAAGTCTTGCTGAAATGCAGGTAAATTATTTCTTACAAATTACAATTAGTGGCTGTTGCATCATTCCCACTTGGCTTTGTAACTGTAGGTAATTCTATTTAATGGGAAGCACAAACCATGTATTAATAGATACCTGTATACAAATTGTCACATACTTGTCATTGCACAGAAAAATTAGACTGCCTAAAATCAACCCACCTCTAAAAGTGTTCTAAGATGTATCTCAGGGCAGTAACGCAGACTTAACTTCCAGAATGGAGTCTGACATGCTGTATCACTGACTGCTTATTCTCCAGTTACTCCCACAAGCCTGTTCTGTGCTTTACAAGCAATTGGCAGAAGAGTCTTTAAAGGACTTTGCCACTTTTGATAATTTATACCTAAGCTTAAGTCTTACGATAGGGTATATTGAAACACTACTCAAAGGGTCTGTACATATTAACAATTAAAAAGTCCTTTAAAGTAAAAAAAGAGAACTGTAGACTCAGAGTGAGCAGATGAACGTGGATGTGAACTTGACAGTATTTGAAAGGTGGATCTGAAGATAACGAGCAATAGACATTAAAATTGATGGAGGCACAGACTGCACTGGAGGCAGAGCCTGTGGGAAATTCTTCTAGATGTTATTTTATTGTAGTAGATTACTAGTATTAAGTAAGGGGATTCTGTTATTAAGGAGGTCATCTTTGGTAGCAGGAAGAGTAGCATTCTGCTGGAGTAGAGGCTTCTTCCCAACCTCATGTACACATACAAGCCTGTCAGCAGCGTGTGTGCTTTGCAATGGATTGTAAAATTTTACGGGGAAAATACTGTGGTTTTATTATTTTCTTACTGCATACAAGTATAAATGGTACTAACTGGGCAAGTAGGAGTGGGTAGTGAGTGATTCAGAGATCAAGTCACCAATGAGCAGTTTTGTGCTTTGTTGACTGTTCCGATGCTTTATTAGAAGCTGTCACAACTGGTTCCTTTCCTACTCACAGTTACTCTATTAGTGCTCAGTTTAATGATTCTTCTCGAGTGGGTAATTAATTCTGCCTTCTGATGCTGCTCTCCTGCAGTACTGTCAGCAGTGCTTATCTTTTGAGAAATAAGAAAGAGGAAGTAGACCAAAAATATTTAAAAATGTAAATAAAGTGATTATTTTTACTTTTGAGTGAAAATTGAATTGTGTGTAGCTAGGTTTTCCCATAATTAATGTTTCAATTGAATTTTGCGTTATGAAAACTTAATTAAAAGATCAGGTGAAATGTGATATAGAGAAAATCAAGATGGGAGACGGTAATTACTTCATAGAGTTTCTTTGGAAAGAGTCCTGTGAGGATTCAGAGCTTCCGTGTTCTTGTCTTGGGATTTTCACTTATCCTCAAATAGGGAAATGTCTTCATAAATTTTTCTCTATGAAAGTGGAGTAATGCTGTAACTGCAGAACTTGCAAATTTTGTATGTCAGAGAGATTCTGGATTTATTTGTTTTTTTCAGTGCTGGCTTGTGCACGAATCTTATCACTTAAAGCTTAAACCTTAAATGAGAATATCTTGTGACGTTGAAGGAGAATGTGGCTTCATTTTTAACTGTAAACCTTTCAGTTTTAAGGATGGAATCCACTTCTTAGTGGGACAGATATGAAGGAGTTAAATAAAATTTATAGGAGACTCTGTAGTAGCTGTGCCTCAAGTACAGGAGAGCTGGGTCACTTCAGGGCTGGGGAACAGCAAACTGAAGCAGTGGAGTATTTAATTGCCTGGTTTGTTATCTTACAGCTTACACTGATTTATTGCAATTTGTGCAGTGCAAGTCACTGGAAAAGCAAATTTTATCCTAAGAAGGTATTTGCTGTATCTGTACTAATTGGAATAGGAGTGTCAGATATGCACTTTTAAATTTCAACTCTTAATTTTTATTGTAATGTTTTGTTTTCACTATTTTCTCACTGAATAGGGGCAACACAGCAGACTGCCAGATAGACAAATCAGTGCAGTGCTCTGAGCTACAGAAGGGCACGTTAGATACCCATCTTCACTTCCTCTTAATCTTTAGGTTGTCTGGAGTTACCAGGCTCTTGTATAAATTAACAAGATTTACTGAGAATCACAGTGCTTGCCCAGCTTTCACTGGAGGCTGACCTGGAGCTCTGCTTGAATCCTCCCTTGGGACATGCCCGGAGAATGAAAATAGGGCATGAAAGAGCTCCTCTGCAGGGGCTGTGCTGTGACCTGCACTTCTTGCATCTGTTTGGAGCAACCCTGTTACCAGAATTACATCTGCGGTTCGGAAGATCACTGTCGGTTACAATGTGTCTAGAGGACTGCAAACTGTCACCAGCTGAAAACACGAGAGCAGTGTTTCCCAGGAAGCTCTTTGGCAGCCCATTTCCCTGACAAACTTTAGCAGTAATTTCTTCCCACCTGCAGCACCCACCCAGTCCTGGTTAGCTGAGGCTTCCTCAGCTTTTTGTTGTTTGAATTTGGTAATGGAGTAATTGATATGCTCCTTTTCTTTCTTTAGCATTTGACACTACTGTCATGGGTTTTGTTTCATTTTTAACTCCAAATGCAGCAGCCTCATTCTTCACTTGTAACATCTCCTTTTTGTCAGCATAAGCCAAAGATGGAAGTAAATACACACAAAAATGGCTTAAAGTAGTCTTGTATCCCTTGACAGCTTGAGTATTACACCATGAGCCCTGCAGTTGTGATAGCCTAGGAGTGCAGTCACAAGTCATTTGTATGAGTAAACCTGTGTGTGACCTGGAGAAGTTCAGAATTGGCTTATCCCTCTGCTAAGGACAGTCTAATGCAAGATCCTTGTCCTAATAGTTAAAACCCTCTCTGAGACTTAACCGCTTCACTTGAGAGATCTTTACCTGGGATTCCTTCGTAGGCTGGTCTCCTATTCCAGTTGCACTGCACTGGCACTGATCAGCTGTTACCGAGTTGGTAGCAGGGAAACTCCAGACCATGAGGAGAAGGATTGATGAAAGCTGGACATTTAAGCTGAGGGGCTTCTTATAAAGCAAGGAATGTGCGGCACTGGTTGCCTTAACCTGTGTGCACTGGTAACACCCTTACTCTTCCTGGCATGCAAAACACACGTGCCACAGGAGGTATCTTGAGGCAGAAGTACTGTACTGATTTCCAGCATCACCCACAGTCTCCAGAACTGCAACTATTTTCCTATATGGTCAAAAAGATGTTTTATTATCTCTGTATGGATCAGTTGTGTTTGTAGACACAAACTTGTTTGTGTATGAAATCGCTAGTGGAGAAGGAAACTGAGCAATCACCGTGACTTGTATATTTTCATTGTAACAGTACTTACATTACTGTCATGAGTGCTACTTGCATTATAAAGGTATAATTGAAACTTAGTTTTTAAAATCAAGCCTTAGGCTGTAAAAGGCTTACAAGGCTTTTGTTTATTTTTAGAGTAATAGTTATAAACCCGTATAACTGGTATGTCTTCCTATGAGTCGTGCTGTTTCTTGCACAAGTGGATAAATAAATGTAGTAATTCATATAAAAATGTAGTTCTCTGTGTTTGCAGTGTATTTACCCATGGCAAGCCCAAAATTACTGGGAATATAAACCAGACAGAC
>JAOXXN010000265.1:13475819-13495826 GCA_026770055.1 Myrmophylax atrothorax
AATATAAACTAGACAGACAGTATTTTTATGAATGGCTTTCCTGAATAGTGAATGGACTCATTCAGTGTTACATTTTTTTCCTTTAAAATACTAAGTTTGCAGTGAGATTAGTCTTTCTAATTTTTATTTTAATTAATTGCAGGTAGTAGGTTAGAAAATGCATTCTTCTGCTTGTCTGCTTCTGAAACTTCATATTTGGAGTCAGTCACTGGACTTTTGGTTAACTCAATGAAACCTCAAGCAGTTTATAAAGAGGTTAACCAGTTTCACTGTTTTAATAGCTGCACCTGTAGAAAAAGGCATAGTTAAAATCAATTTATATCTTAGTTGAAGAGGGCTTTCAGGTGCAAGTTGAAGGCATGCTCTTGGCTGAGCTATAGTTCAACTTCCAAAGCTTGTTCATGTTTGCATAATTACCACTTCTCTTAGAATTGTTGTAAGTTGAGCATCTCTGTAGTAGAACTAGGGTAAAAAACTAGGGTAAAAATGGTTAATAAGCGAAAGTTTAAAGTTAGAAAGGAACATCCATGTGTAGCTTTCAAATAATTACCCTTTTCCTCTGAAAATAAAATTTCTCTGCACAGAAAGTATTTGCTAATCCTGGAGGCATTCAGCTCTTTCTCTGGGGTTTTTGATGTGGGATTGCTGGGGTTTTTTTAAACCATGTAGAGATTGTGTGGTGTTCATAATGCTGGCTTTCTGGCACATAGGAATGGTTATGCAGAATGACCCCTGTCAGATCTTTCTGGGTCGTTTTAAAACCATACTTTCCTGCTGGGAATTGCTGTTTGCTTGGCAAAGTCAGCACAAAGAGCTGGATTGCCACCCTTCAGCCTCTCAGAGCCTCAGCGTGTGGCAAACGGGGTGGCTGGGATGTGGATACACATCCTGACCCTGCCTTGCTGCAAAGGAAGGAGCCCTGGATGGGAAAGCAGCTCCTTATCCGTGGCTGGGGCTGCCTCAGGCCTTGGCCACGTTCAGCTGCCAGTTTTTCCTGGGTGGGAGCGAGCACCATGTACAGTGCACAGTCTGCATGTGCTAAAAAATGTCTACAGCAAAGCACTGCTTGTCTCAATTACTGTTCATTTAAGCTAAACCCATCACTCCTAAAGTAGATTAAGTAGTGCTTGACTTAGGTGTTTACACAAGCTGTCAGAAGGAAAACTACTATGTTGTATTCATAATTTTAAGGGAAAATAAAAAATGCTCTTGTTTTCTGAAGTGAGTTTTTGCAATGTGGTAAAAATAAAGGTTTTGTTGAGTGGTATAAAGATCTAGGTTTTACTCTTTCACAGTGTAAAATCTGCACTTAGAAGTTCACAGATTTTTTGCAAATAGTTCTTGATCTTGAAATTAATTCAAGAAACAGAACAAATCAGGACTTTTACTAGTTGTTTTTGGTACCTTTTACTCCCTTCTAGAGGCTGATTGTTAATCTTATATTGTTGTAACAATTAAAAAATGTGTTCCTTCACAGTTATTGGTACCTTTCTGAAATGGGGACTACATCTGTGACCTACAGGCACAGGTTCCCAGTATGACCCACTCAGTGGGATATTCAGGAACCAGGGCAGCTGAATGGGGAGATGCCTGGGTGGGTGTTTCACAACCTACATTGAAAGGAACATATGGCGGCCATAAAGCAAGGCTGAACATGGGTAGCTAATTCCGGGTTGCTGGGAAGTGTAAACTGTGACCTGACATTTGTAGTGCCAGGCATTCTCATGTGCTTGGACAGTTGCAAAGACCTTTGCTTCAAATTTTCTGGATGGTTAGCTTTTTTGCCTCTGGTTAATTAAATCCCACTCTCTCATTCTGAGTTTGTCACTGGAGATAAATTTCCTCTTGACATGTTTTATGATTACTGTGGCCTTGAAAAATCTCAAAATAACTTTGGATAAAAAAAGTTACTTGTTTAAAAATATTCTCTTCCCAGAACGAGCTGTTCTGTATATAGTACAAACGCTGAGGCTGAGCTGAATAGGACCCCACTGTTGAAGTAGTTCTAGCACTTAGAATCTCAGAATACACTGAGTTGGAAAGAAGCAACAAGGATCATTGAAGTCCAACTCCTGGTCTTGCACAGGACACCCCAAGAGTCACACTATGTGCATCAAAGCATTGTCCAAATGCTTCTGGAACTGTCAGGCTTGGTGCTGTGGCCCCTGCCCTGGGGTGCCTGTTCCAGTGCCCAACCTCCCTCTGGGTGAAGAACCTTTTCCTAATAACTTGTCCTGACTCAGCTTCCTCACGTCCTCTCCCTGGTCAGCAGAGAGAGGAGACCAGTGCCTGCTCCTCCACTTCTCTTTGTGAGAAGGTTACAGACCGCAGTGAGGTCTCCCCTCAGTCTCCTTTCCCCCAGGCTGAACAGACCAAGTGACCTCAGCTGATCCTCATACAGCTTTTCCCTCTAGACTCTTCACCATCTTCATTGCCCTCCTTTGGACACTCTCTAACAGCTTAATGTCCGTCATATATTGTACCCAAAACTGCACACAATATTCAAGGTGATGCCGTCCCAGTGCAGAGCAGAGCGGACAATCCCCTCCCTCGCCCGGCTGGCGATGCTGTGCCTGATGCCCCCAGGACAGGGTTGGCCCTCCAGGCTGCCAGGGCACTGCTGACTCGCATTCAGGTTGCCATTGACCAGGACCCCCAGATTCCTTTCTGCAGTGCTGCTTTCCAGTGTCTCCTTCCCCAGTCTGTATGTACATCCAGGGCTGCCCCATCCCAGGTGCAGAATCCAGCACTTGTCTTTGCTACCTCGTTGCTTCTGACTTGAAGAATCAATAGTGGGTAATAGGGTGCCATACCAGACTGGAGAGTTTTCTAATAACATCCCTTACCTGCACCCCAGGGAGGCAGAGGACTTCCCTGGGTGTTGGGTCTGGTCAGTATTTCAGGTCCTCTGGGTCCCTCAGAAGTGTGTCCCCTATGACAGCTGCCCCTCTTTTTCCTTAACAGAGGTGGCTGTGATGTGTGTTACTGTCATTGGACTTTAAAAACTTCCTCAGATTTTTGCTTTCTCTTCCTGTTCCTGCTGTTTGACAGTTTTCCCAGAGAAGAAGAATTTTTCGCTTCTAGCTGTCCTACTTAAGTCTTTTTGTGTCCACGGATTGCCGCATGTTTTGTATCTCCCTCTGCATTGGGATGTTATTTTAGTAGGACTGAATGGCTCAGCTGCCTGGCTGTGAGTAGTATTTTTTAAATTACTGTCTGTGTGTTATTGAAGATGACTGCAATTTTTTGGTATGTTTTTCAGGTTCTGCTAAATGGTTTTCTTTTAATAAACTGAGTAAACTAAGCTTTATTTTAATAAACCTTCACACTCTAACCTGTATGTGGCTCTTGTCTGTCTTCCATCTCGTGCCATGGATCACTTACTTTTTCTCATTTCAGAACCCCCAGATTCCAAAAAGATTCCTTAACTTAGAGGATTTCAGTTTAGGAAAATAACTTTGTGATAAATAGCTCCTCCTTGTTGAATAGTTCCTGCTTTGTTGAATATTCATGTCTCTTAACTAGGATATATGATTGCCTTAGGATGTTGTTTGGAGATACTGTCCTGGACATGCCAAAGAAAAGCCTCAGCCATTTAATTTTACAGGAATTGTATTCTGTGTTGGCATCTTTTTATATGAGCTGGATTTACTTCTGTATCTTTTGAACAAGGAAGAGCTTGAAACTTGAAATTACTCTTGTGTAAGGCTAATGCTCTCTGTTTGGGGCATTGCATTTACCATATGACAGTTGTGGTTGTTTCTAGTGGACACAGTTTGAGGTTTTCTGAAGTGAAGAAGGATTTTGTGGGTTTGATGCTTGCTGATAACACCCAACAGTGAAAAAACCTTCTCATGGTCGACAGAAAGAATTACTCATCCAGGCTTATTAGGATGTAATTGTTCTATCTACCTGAAACAATATCAACTAGTGAGGAACTTCCTTTGTTTCTTCAGATTGTTCTGCTCCTTGACTCCGTCACAGTTGTGTGCCACATAGTAACACAGATTTTTGGCACTAATTACATACTGGCCACACTGGTTTGGGCTAGTGGCTCGATAGGGACATAAAGGTCTGTAATTACTTGTTGTATTAGATATTCAACAGCACAGATTCTTTAACTATGATGAACCAGCTTTCTATGAGTCAATTAATTAGTGTTAAAATAAAATACCAGACATAAATGAAGGCTGCTGATGTTGGACCCTCATTCTAGAAGAGATGCGCCTAAACCTGTCCATCCCTGTGATTTATGTTCTCACAAAGCAATGTGGTTTTAGTGCCGGTGTTTTGTCCCACTGCCCTTGTGCATTTCACAGCTTTGCTGCAGCCAAGTACTGTTGTGCCACTGCTAAGAAATGGACTTCTACTAACCTGATGTAGGAGAGAGATTAAATGGGAAAATGAGCTACCAATCATCCTTGAAATAGCTTTCAATAACTAGTTATAAACTGCTGATAATGCTTTTACTAGATACATGCAATGGGTGGGAGACCTAGATATCGGAGGGGACTTGAGCTTTCCCTGATGTTCGCACTCAAATACAAACAGTCAGTGAAGAGTTTAGCTTTATCTGCTGGGGAAATGGTTAGTGTACTAGAACAGCATTTAAATGCACTGCTTTCTCGAGTATTTCCTATTAGCATGTTTAATAAGGCACTCTAATATCCCCTGAGGTTGACTGTCATTACTGAAAGCAGAAGTGTTCACTGTAACAGCATGAAAGGACTCTGTGAGACTATAAAAAGGCTTAATTTCTGTTTAGGTTGGGCCGTATAATTGTAGTATGTTGTGGAGCTGTCTGTAGAACAGATGTGGCTGATTGTTGGCAGCTCCTGTATGAGTGTTTGTGAAAGTTAATGGTCTTTTGAAATAAGTATCCTTTGTAGTTAAAATGTATCCCTTTTTTCAGTGATAGATGTTCTTTCCTCCACAAACCGTTTAAACTGATTGTTCCGTAGATTGACAGTAAAGACTCTACAGTTACTGTGCAACTTCTCTTCAGTTCTTTCAGAAAGTTAACCACTGTGTTCCCCTTATCCTCCTGAGTGTTACTGACTACTCAGATGTGAGCAGTGTTCTAAAATTATCCATTGGCAAGAAAGCTGTTTTAAGCAAAAACCTTAGAGTATAATTTTGTAGGAACACAACTGAAAGAAAATACTGGATGGAAGTCTCTTTGTCTGTATAATCTGACATACTCCTGGGGTCAGTTGTGTTTCCAAGGCACTAAATTTAGATTGCATGTCCAGTATCCAAGATGTAAGCAGTTTATTAGATTTCCTGCAAAGTTTCTGGAAGAAAGTATTAGCCTGGTGTCCAGCTGTGGCTTGGCAAGTTTCTTCCTGTTACCTTTGGAATTTGCTATTTAATTACACCTTCCCCTTGCCCCCACAAAAAGACTCACCTTGACTTTGTGTTCAAACTTTCTCGTATCATAGCAACCTCTGCTGATATTTAATTCCTGATTCTCTTTGCCATAAACTTGCTTCTTCATCAGGTTGCCTCCACAAATCCTCTGTCTGTGGAATCATTTGCTAAAGCTGCTTAAAATCCTTGCAAGCAGAATAAACCATTATGACATGTTTTTTAATTAAGTGAATTTTAAAGTTGGTAGCATTAAAGTTTAACATTTTAATGAAAACTTGCTCTTACAAGTTCATTCCAAGATATGTGAGATACTTTATCTTGGTGAATTACCTCAGTACAGCTTTATATGTTAGTGAAGGATGCCTCATTCCCATGAGTACTCTGAAACAAAACATTTTTTAACTTCTGTCTTTTCATTTGGAACTCCTAACTACATCTTTCTTTAATGAGCTGTGTATCTTCTTTGTTGTTAATAGAGATTAATGGTTGAGTTGCTTTACTTTGAAATAGGATCAGGGATAGCATCACTTTTTTTGTGTGTGTGATTATTTTGCATCCTAATTTTCGTTTCCATCCAGACAGTCTGGAGTCCCAGGGCAATTCAGACCACTCCACTGTCATAGCTAGTCCTGTCTATGGGCCAGTGCAGTCTTTTGATCTCATTGTAAACTGTTTTAAGGGAGCTGCGTGGTACAAACCCCTCAACAGGCAGGTGTATATCCTTTCAGCTGGCTGTATTCCCTGGGTTACCTGATGTTAATTCAAAGGGTCAGCTGGACAGAAGGAGGGACAGAACCATGATGCAGAGACACCAGCTCCTGGATGTGCTTCCTTAGCACTTCTAGTTAACCATCAGTCCTCTTTATTCCCAAGCATGAAAGGCTAATTGAGTTGCATGAGGTTTTTTTTTAAAGTTACCCAGTTCCTGTCACCTGTCTCTTGTGTTTATGAACCTTCTGGGTAGTCTGAACAGCAACAACAAAAATTTGTCAGGAATCCTTCCCTCTGTTTTTGCTTCTCCTGACACTGGTTGTTGGCTGATGCCAGTGAAATGACTGACACATCCCTACTACCTTACAGCTCTTTTATTATGCTAGGAGTAAAAGTGGGTCTCATTCAATATCCTGTCTCCAGGGGTTTTTTGGTCATCTGTTGTTTCTATGACGCACCTTCCCTCCTATCTGCTGGAGATATAACTGGAGCTATAGTGGAAGTCTTGATCTGGACAGGGGTGCATTTATATCTGTCTGATCTTGCAAAAAAAAAGTCTTTGAAATGATTCCATCTCCCCAGCATTTATTCTCAAATGGTTTTTATAAACAAGAACTTGCATTCCTTCTTTAGTCCTTGTGTTTTGCTACCTTAATCTCATTTCTTACAATGTATTTTTAATTCTAATTATCCTAGGAGTTCTCCTTCACTGACTTTTTTATCTCTCCTGTCAGGAGGTTTGTGAACTTCATTTCTGAACTTCTTAATGAATTCTTTATGATGCTTACATGTTCATACTGGAAATACCTTTCTGGACAGTAATGCGATTCTAAAATGTCTTCTCACACCTGCATTCTATTGATTGTCTTAAAATTGAGCTGTGTACTGTCTTGTCTCAGCTTTCCAATAGTCAGTCTGCAGATATAGAAGGAGCCCTAGTAATTAGTCTCCTAAGTGATGTTAGGAGTGGAAAAAAATTTAGCACAATCATTTCAGCCCTTTGTGTGATCTGATGCTTTCCGTATAATAATTAGATGCATCTTCTGGTCTGAATTTAAGGAACCTTCTGTTATGTTTTTTCTGAGGTATATTCTTTAATGAGGACAGAAATTTCATGCCTTGGTTACTCAAGTGGATAGAGACTGGATTTGCCTGCGTTCTTGTCTCAGATTTCTCAGCTGTGATGCACAACCTTCTCTGACAGATTTCCAGTTAATTGTTTTCATTTTCTTTTTCTCATGTCTTGTCACTTACTGGCTTTAATAGTTAGGTAGTAATACACTTGTCTGCAGCAAGAATCTTTTATTTGGTGTGAGCAGTTTAACAGTGAGAGCATATTAAAAAGTGTAAATAAAGGCATTCTCATATGAAAGGTTAAGGAAAGATTCCATTGCAGCCATATTTGTTTCACTAGGAAAGCTGCTCTTTGTTTTCAGATTTCTTTAATATTCAGCTATTAAAATAATCTTATAACAAATACTGGTTATGTATTTTAGAGATTTTTGTACTTGACTAACATTCAATGCCTTGCTTCTGACTACACGTTTTCACAAGGACTTGCTCTCCTACGTTCTAGTGTGTCTTAAATTGAAATTAGAGAAGAAAGGTCTGGAGAACATTGATGCATTCTAAGGCAATTAAAAGCAAATCAGTGATGTAAATAGCACTATAGAATCTAAAACATTATCTCCTTAAAATTATAGAATTTTTTCCCTTAATTTGATCTGTTTCATAATAGTAGTTTTTACTCACAGTGGTTTTTTTAGAAAGAACTTTGCTTTTGTGCATGAATGCTTGCTGGGTGGCAGTCAGGCAAGCTGGGAAGGCTTTCCTAATTGTCTCCTCCCTGGCTCCTGAAACTTCCTATCATACCCTGTTTCAGACTCAGAGTAGCAAAGCATATGTTTTGATATTGAAGTGATATCTGAATTGAGGTTTTTGCTTGAGTGTGTTGAACCTGTAGGTTTTGAGGCACACAGGAGAGGAAGTAAGGTCTAAACAGAAAGGCTCCATTAGACAGCAGTGTTGTGAAAAGTCTCAGGGTGAGAAAGCTGGCGTGGAAGTCACAGAATTACAGTCATTTTTATTGGAGATCCACATGTGGAGATGGTCAAGGCCTAACTGAGCATCGTTCTGGTCAGCCTGCTCTAGCTGACCCCGCTTGAACAGTGGTTGGACTAGATACCTACTTTGAACTAGTACTCATAGCTCCTTGGGCTTCCCTAAGAAATCCTGTGCTGTTCATTGCAGATTTCATAATAAATAATTTCAATTACTGTATTAATGCCAGCTGAATAGCTGGTATCAGTGGCTTGAGATGTGCAAGCTTTCCCTTTCTCTGCTTATTCCTGTACTTATTAACTGTAGAAAGAATGCAGTAGAAACAGTGAATCTGTTGTCATGGTGCCTCTTATTCAAGACTGTTTACAAACACATGTTAACATTCATACTGCCCTTATGTTGTGCAACAGGCTTTGGCTTCAACTGTGTGTGGCAAATGTTGTGTTAGCTGGGGCTGCCAGTGGTTCTAGCAGTGTCTCAGGGCAGATGGTGTGCACTGAACATCAGTGGTAGCCTGTTGGTCTGGCCAATGGCATGGCCCCGCTTTTTGGATGTATGAGAAGTGTTTGGCTGGCATATTTTGAACAAGATTTCTCTTCAGGTTCTATGTAAATCAGTCTTTGTTAACAGTTGAATGGGAAGAAAAATAGCTTTTTTGCACAGCATATGTTGGTTTTGGTTGTGCACACCTTTCATACTGCTTCCCAGTAAAAAAACATATAGAGGTGTTGCAGTCTGTACCTCTCAAATTAGTTTCACTACATGATTACCTATGTCAAAGTTGTCCTTCTTGGGGCTGTTAAGATGCACGGGAGGATGTCCATGCTACAGTGGGGGAATGAACCTGTGAGGTGGTGTGCCCAAGGCAGAGGGGTGGCTGGGGGAGCAGGAAGGCCCGCACTCCCTGGGCCAGGGCTGTCACAGCTGCAGGACACTTCCCCTCTGCCCTGGTGGCAGCTGCTGCCTCCTGCGGGTCCTCAGTGCCTTTTGTTTGCAACGAATGGACACACTCCTGTGCTTTCCCATAAAGGCTTTCCCCTATATGTGCTCTGTCTCCATCGCTTTAATTATTAGTTCAATTAGTGACATGAAAGGTGCAAGAGAAATATCTCTAATAGTGGGCTGTGTTTGAAAATTCGCTTCTCTGTCAAACTCGCTAAGGACTATTTGAATGCTATTTTCCATGGTGCCTTCTGGTTGGCTTTGAAAAATGGTTGAATAAATTTTTAATGCTTTTTTTTCCCTGGCACCTTTATGTGGGTTTTTTATTCCATGTGGGTTGCTCAGTCAATAGGAGGAGGCGGCATTGGCGTGTCCTGGGAGGCTCTGCTGGGAGCTGGGTTATCGTGCTGAGCGGCTGCTGTGAGTGTTTACCTATTGCAACAAAGGATCTTCTGATGCCATTTGTTATTAAACAATCTATATTCCTCGCTTGAGCTTTTTGGAGGCTCCCAGCAGTCCTGTCAGGCTAACCTTGTTGCTAAAGATGATTTTGTGCTCTTAGTTTGGTGACTCAGCCAGGCAGCAGGGCACTGGCTGAAGCCTCTGCCTGTGGAAGACAGAGCCCTTCTGCTGTGATGTGAGCCAGGACCCACAGCTGTGCCTAAGCACTCATGTGTACGCCTTTAGTTGGCCCCTTTTCTTGGTGGGGCTGTGGCACTGGCCTGTGCTGGTGTGGGGCTGTCCATGTGGACCCACGGGAGTGCCCCAGGCTGGAAGTTGTGGTGTCTCTGGTGGTGCTTGGTTGTGCTCCCCATGCTCAGGTTGTGTCTCAGCTGACTTGAGCTGACATGTGGGTTTGGGTGTGTGCTGCCAAGGTACTTCAAGTTTTAACTACAAAAGAAATTGCTGTTGGTTGTCGCTGTTGTTTCTTTTAAGGAAATAGGGTTATAAGTTGCCTTTAAATGAGAGCACAGCTTTCTGGGTGGATTTGGACCACAACTTGTGCCACTCTCAGCTCTGCTCTTTATACACTGTTGGACACTGTTTTTACAGTTTGTGTGTGTGTGTTCCTCACGGGCCTTTCTGTCTGTTGCACAAATGTCTTTGTCCCCTCTCAACATCTTGTGAACCCCCATCCTCCTTGCTCGGGGTGTGGAGTGTGAGGCAGAAAAGGCCTTGACTCTGTGCAAGCACTGCTCAGGAATAAAGTAAATATCCCCCAGTTATCAACACAGTTTGCTGTGCAAATCCAAAACAATGCCCTATGTCAGCTACTATGAAGAAAGTCTAAGTCTACCTCAGCCAAAACCAGCAAAAAATGTTATTTTATGATGAAAAAGCAATGTAGTATCTCTTTCGATTTTGTAACTGTAACTGAATTTACTCTTGCAGGTGTAGCATCTATGACTGTGCCAGTGTACATCGCAGAAGTTGCCCCACCACACTTAAGGGGCAGATTAGTCACCATTAACACCCTGTTCATCACTGGAGGGCAGTTTTTTGCAAGTGTTGTGGATGGACTCTTCAGCTACCTCGCCAAGGACGGGTGGAGGTTTGTGAGTCTTCCTTGCTAAAAGCAAAACCAGTATAGTCGTAGTTTGGTTGAGAGCTGTTACAATTCATGTTGATAAAACAGAGTTTACACATAAAGTGGTCAAACTGTATACTGAAATGGAATTTTAATAATGAATTCTTGCCAAAATAGATCCATACTGCTTTCACTTAAGCTTAATAGTCACAGTATGTGTAGATTTTTTTACTTTAGTAAACTTTAAAGTGGAAGAGCAATAAATATGCATCGTAAACTTGAATGATTGTCATGATGTTTATGAAAGGAGCCTGCCTTTTGCATTTAGAATAATTACATGCTGATTATTCAGCAGGAAAATTTCCAGTAAGTATGATGCTGTATGTGCAAAGGAGAGGGGAATTTCAAATATTCTTCATCTGAGCAGTAGTAATCTAATCTGAATTGAAATGAAAGCTATTGTAGCATAACTTTATAGTTAAAAGTTTTTATTATAGGATAATATGAATCTCTTGTACTCTGTTTTATGGATAATATGTTCTTCCTGCAGATATCACTTAAATGTTTCTGGACTGCAGTCTTACACCTGCTGTCTTTGTAGTGATGTGTCATTTGAGAGAGATGAGAAATTTCAGTGGCTCAGTATTTTACTTGCAGAGCTGACTTGGGTAAAACAATGAACAGAAATGTGTAGGAGAAATAACGTGTCCTATATATCCTGACTCTTGGAAACTTATGCTTGATTGTAAGTGCTTTTCTTTTGAAACACAATTGAGAAAGGGACTCATGTTGTTGTAGGGCCTTAGATTTCTATTGCTACAGCCTGGAATTACGTTACCATAATTTGAAGGATCCTCTCCCCCGTCCCCCAAAACTTGAAACAAAATATATTTATGTTCTCTAGCTCTTAAGGAAGCTGCATATGGACTTCCAAGTGTGCTGATCTTTGAGGTTTTAGTTGGAAACAATTAAATTGGATCCAAGTACATAGAAGAACTTGGAAGCTGATCTTTTCATAGTATGTAAATAAACATACATAAAAAAAGTTAATGTTTTCTTAATGAATCTATGGCTTAATTTATGTGTGACTGAAGGTTCAAGAAGTTTGAGATTTTAATTTTTTGTCCATTTGATTGTTTCCTTTACCTCTTTAGTAAAAAGATACCACATTTTGACCATAAGAAAAAAGTCACTTCATGCCAATTTTGTTTAATTTTAATTGAATTTTGAGTTTTAGCTCTGCTTTGTGGATTCTGGGAACTTCAGCTCAAATGGAAATATCATTTTGCATTTTACACAAAGTTTTTGATGACCTTTTCCTTATAATGCTTCTGCATTCACTGGCAGACTATGTGTTCTCTTATGAAGAACTGCAAAACAGCTTTCACTGAAAGGAAACCTTAGTTTCATAGGATTGCAAATCCCTTTTTGCAGTTAAAGAAATATGCTCAATTTTGAGAAAAGTTAGTGGCATGCAATAATGCATTTCTAAGTGAAATACAAACTGAATTATTTGATCCTTGATTCCAGTTATGTAGTAGTTGCTTTATTATTTTAAATTAACTTTTATCCTTAATAATTTGCTAATATAATGACTCCCTGGGGGGGGAGTTGGGTGGGAGAAACAGACAAGCAAAGATATTTATTTAGGAATGAAGCTCTGAGTCACATTTACTGTTAGAGGCATTGTGTACTTTCTGGTAAGGCAGATTTTTGAGTTCAGGTTCCCTCAGTGGTTGGGGGTTCAGCTGAGGGGAGCTCGTGTGGATGTAAATCCGTTTCTTGCTTTTTTTCCCATTAGTGCCCTGACACTTGGGAGGTAAGAATGTGTTTGTAATCTGTGTGTTTTAGTAAATACTGTCATATTGGAATTAAAATACAAGCTAATGAAGTATCTGACACGTATTGGAGCTGTGGTTTTTGTTTAGTAGTTCAGGTAAACTAAGACATTCCCTAGCTCAAAAGCAGACTGCCAGCCTTCCCTGGAAAAGGTCAGAGAGCTGGTGTTGCCATGATATGCAAATCAAGCAGTGACACACACGAAGTTACCATCTTCTGATAAGTTACTTTGTAAATATTTGTAATTAAAGGGGAAGGCAGGGTGGAAGGCAATAATCATTGTCAAATGCAGATTACATCTTTTTGGAAAACGCTGTTTGGATACCTTAAAAAGGAAGGAGGCCCTCACCCACTGAAATGGTGCACAACTGTTCTCAGAACTTCTGCATTGGTATAACTTATTCTTCTGTTTGGAATTAAAAAACCCTTAATCTGCTGTAATTCAGGCCTTTTAACTCTCTGAACTGAGAAGATTAAAGTAAAATGTAGAACCTGTGGATTGAGTAAGAGTAGGAGTAGGAGTTTGGGTGTTTAATCAGAGCAGTGTGAGATATGCTGACTTTTGAAAATCTGCAATGATGGACATTTTCATTTTGCAAGATGCCTTGTTCAGATATTCAGTCACTCTTAATGTGAAGAATTGGTTTCCCTCACCCTTCATCTAAATTTGCCTTATTGCAACTTGTGATTGTTGACTCTTGTCATTTCTCAGGGTACATCTGAGAAAGCCTCTCTCCTGTATGAACTTCTTTTCAGTTGTGAAAGATGCAATTAGATCTCCTCTTGCTCATCTCTTTTCTGGGCAGCACAAACCCAATGCTTTCAGACTCTTATGTCAGACACTCCAGTTACATGACTGTCTGAGTGATCCATTGCTATTCCTGGTTTGTAGCTTTCCCTTCTGTTGGTGGTTCCAGTCTCCCAGGTTCAGCACGGTGTGTTGAGTGTGAGGAGCAGTTGTTCCTGCAGCCTGCTGGCATGTGCTGGGTAACTTCTGCTGAGGCAGCAAGGCTGTGTTTTACCTGTGTGCCAAGCACTGCTCTGCTGAGTGAGGGAACAAAGGGAAGTTTAACTGTTGATAATGCATTGTGCAGAAACAGGCTACAACCTCAGTGATGAGGTACCAAGGTATTCTCAGCTGCAGTGATGGAGCTGTTAACTGCGGATGGTGTACTTGTCTGTCCTCAGCTAGTTTATTGCAACCTGAGGCTGATCAGGGAAGGGTACAGATGGCCTGTGATGTGGAAAGAGTGGCTAGCAAACTCATGGAGAGAAGTCACTCCTGAGTCATTACATAGAAGAACTAAAATTACAGCAATTACTGTATCTTGCAGTGACTGATGGCTGAGTATTGGAGTGCCACAAAGAAACAATAACAAGCTTTAATTTTTCTTGACTCTTGTTCTTGGAAATGCTGGATATTAAATTTAAAAGAAACCAAAGAGAACAAATATTTAACCTAACCCTTATGTCAGGTTAGCTTTATAGACCCTGCTAATGCCATCTTAATAGTATTGCAGCAATATGTCAGAGAAGAAGAAATGTTACAGCAGACTTATTAAATTTCGTGCTGGATTTTTTCAGGTCTGCTAGACATCTGGCTTCAAATGCAAAGTCTTGTACTCTGTATAGGAAAGAACTATATTAGATTTCTGGAAGCTGGCTCACTGCATGAAATGTCTAAAACTGCTTGCCTTTACTCTAAATTGGTTATATCAAAATGACTTGATCTGAAAGTTGGAGCAGCTCTTGAACTTGCAATGGATGTACATTCTCAGCTGAATGTTTTCCTTCTGGTCTGCTCCTTGTACTCTACTTTGACCAGAAGTTTGTAGATTGGGAACTATCTTTAGTGAGGGAGCACTTTCTATACATTTCTTTCATATCTTGCCCGTGATAAACAATCCAACAGACTCCAAGGTAGCTTCAACAGGCTTGGGTCAAGCCTTCAGGAGCCTCGATTGATTTGACCTGCTAAGGTGATTCCAGATACCCAATTGTTTAGTTCTGGAGGCTGCACATAAGGGACTGAAGGCCTTTGGAGGAGCAGTAATTAAGTGTGTGAGTCTAAAGAACTAACTCCGTTTACATAGATGCTTTAAAATGTGCTTTTGATTGCAGTTTGGTAGAATACAGCAGTGATGTTTTTAATCTCTGTGGGTTTGTTTTACTCTTCATTTGAAATAGAAAAGGCTTTCTAAATATCACTCCAATGAAGACATTGAGTATACGCTTTGGTGAGCTACAGTTTGGTGTTTGTGTAAACTTATTTCTATATACAGCTACCAAAATGTTTGTGGAGAGGGAGGAGCATAAGAAGAAATGAGGACATTAGTGAGGACACTGGGAACAGTGGTGAATGAGGCATGAGAACAGTAGTGAATCAGTGACACAGATGTTGGCTGAAGACTACTCAACTAATAAGCCTTCCACAAGCTTTATGTTTTGAATTTATTTCCTTCCTTATGCTTTTCTTTTTTTAACCGATGATGAGCTGTACCATTCTTAGAGTGTTACAAAATAAGAGAGTTGCTCACAGACTTCTTTCTAGGGCAAGATTTGTTTTTATGACCTTTGGAAATTTTATCCGGTTTTAAGAAGGACTTGAGGGCTCAGCTTGGAGGTGGAAAGACTGGCCTGGGATGCACATAGTCCTGGGATGGCCATCCCCTTTGCATTGCCTTTTAGGTGTTCTTTTCACCAGTCTCCGGTTTTCTGTTCTGTTGTACTGCCCACATTTTTCTTTGTTAAATCCACAAATGCCTCTAAGAAAGCATTTTTCCATTTTCACTGAAAATACATTTGGACTTGACAAATACATTTGGTTCATTGCCCTGAAACAAGATTTTCAATAATAGTTGTGCTCTCTTTCCCACTCTATTAGCAATCTCATTTTCTAGTATGCTTTATGAAAACATCCAGGTGAAAGACTGCCAAAACACCTGTATGAGAACATACATCCTGGGGTGTGAAGAGAGGAGCTAGAGGAGAGATTAGCAAATCTCCTTCATCTTCTGACTGATGCCGAGGTGTGAACCTGTTCATGAGTACAGGCTGCTTCAGCATTCAGAGGGGCTTGTTTCTGGAGGTGTTTTAATGATTCTGTCCACTGATGTGAAACCTGTGATAGCTCTGTTTAACGTCTTTAATGGAAGTGAAAAGAATCTCAGTAAAGTGTAAACGGGAAAAGGTCAGATTTGAAAAGCAGAACCAAATTATATATTGTTCTGCAATTCTTGTTATCCTTCTTAGAGTTTTATTGAAGGAATATAAAACTGTGAAGTGTATAGACCAGAACCGCCCATGAAATTGGTGTCATGCTCGTCCTCCACAGTCTTTTACCCCACTTTAGATGGACTGAATAATGGTATTCCTGGGTGTTGTCACAGGTGTCAGTGCTGATCCTTGGAAACAGAACTCTGTAACCAGTGGTAACTCTCTGCTGAGCAGGGAACAAGCCTTAATGCTGTAAATAGTAACCCCCTGGGCATCTAAAATGCAGATTTGATTTAAAACTTGACATTGTGTCTGACTGAAGATTTAAAAGCAGACTCTCTAAAAGATCTGGTGTAAATTGCTCTGCTGGTGAAATGAAGTTTTTCACTGTTTTTGCTTATAGTCAGAAATTTTAAAAAATAAAACGGGCACATGTGTCTGTGTATACATATTACTGTCCAAATTATGCATTTTCCTTTGTCTGGTTTTGGGTTGGTTTGTTTTTACATGTCTGATACAGTTAGCAAGATTTCAGGCTCATTTTTGAGCACCCATTTGTTCTTTGTGCATTTGCTTTCTCTTTGTTCTGTTCTACTGCAGAGTTTATCAGTTTCCAAACTAGTGGAGTGTTTCAGGTGTTTTATTTAGCCTGACTTAGTGTCCTCAGGACGAGTGGCAGAATAGTCAACATATCCTTGAGATTTCCTGGAAATGAAGGAAAGGGTCATGTTTTCTAAAGTACTTGCAGAATATGATTCTTGCCCCCTGAACTTATGGTGAGAAAGAATCTGAGGAGAGGAAGATTTGACCTGTAAACTACAGTTTCAGTAGCTGTAACTGAATCTTCTTAAAGTATGTTTTTGTAGGCATTTGTTTTTGCAGATATTTATGTATTTGCATATTTATTTCCAGGTACATGCTGGGCCTGTCGGCTGTTCCAGCAGTTATACAGTTCCTTGGATTCCTGTTTCTTCCCGAAAGTCCCCGCTGGCTCATTCAGAAAGGGCAGACCCAGAGAGCCCGGAGAATCCTGTCTCAGATGCGTGGCAACCAGGCAATCGATGAGGAGTATGACAGCATCAAAAACAACATTGAGGAAGAGGAGAAAGAAGTTGGAGCAGGTATGCTGAGTGCTTGTTGGCCTTTCTACCTGTCAATGAGGAGGTAAAAGTCAGAAGAAATGTTGAAGTTGTAGCCTGTGGGAACTTGATGTTTTGCTTTTTCTTGTCTGTTTTTCTCTTTTAAGTATTTCATACAGTGGTAACTTCTAAAATTAATAGGTATTTCTATGATCCTGCAGTTTTAAATTAGGTTCTCATTTCTTAAGTGAGGAAAAAGTAAATTTGCATAGGATTGTAAGTTGATACTACCTACACTTATGTGAGCATTGTACTCAAAAATCACTCAGTTTAAGAATGCACATCTTGAGGAGTGGAAATAAATAAAATAAGGTTTGCTTTCTTTCATCTGTGGAAAAGGCCAAACAGACACTAGGGAGGTCAGAAGGCCTTGTACATGCCTGAATGGTCCAGAGGCCCCTTTCTAACCAACAGTATTCTAGACAGGAAGCCTTTGGAAAGATGGTCTAGAGATTCAGTTTCAGTAAAGGCAACTTTTAAAAGTCTGTTTGTTCTGCCCTCAAAAGAAAAAGCATCTGAATCAAACCCTCTTTTTTCACTCTTTTGTATCCTTGCACCATATTTCCTCAAAACTTTATTTACTTATAAAACAAGGTTACCATTTGATTGACTTTCTGTACTCCACGTATTTTTCCTTGGCTTTCTCATGAAAGGGTTAACTTTGGAATCTCAAGTAAGGCTCTTGAGTAAGAATAATCTTAATTCTTGCTTCCTTAATCATTGATAGGAAAATACTGTAACTTCTCAGAGCTGGCGGAAAGAAAAATGCAAGTTGCTTTACATCTGTGTACATTGAGATTCAACATACCTATTCTCACTGCCTCACTGAGTTTGACTCTGAACCTTAAAATAGATAATTACGTGTCTGGAGAAGGTTATTTGACATACAGTTGAAGGGATTTTCAAAATATTCATCACTAGTGTGAAGCAAGGCTGTATTTTTTCCCTCCCATTAGGTTTTTGAGGCTTGGGATATGTTTTTTTCCCCAGTTCTTTGGGGAGTGGGAAATGAAGTTCATTGAAGCTAATTTGATAAAAAGTGATGAAGTGGATATTGATAGAACAGTTTGGGCTTAAGAGTCCTGTGCTAAGATTCTTCATCCTAATTAGGGATTGGGCTGTTCAGTTCTGTGGAAAGCCACTTAATGTCTAATATTTAAGTTTTAATGCATTGTAGAAATAAAAGGAACAGGCATTTGGCCCACTCAGTTCTTTTATTTTCCATCATTGGGCTATAGGGTATGACTTTGTCTCTCTAAATCTTTCCTCGTGATGGTTTTTCACAATTGTAAAACCCAGTGTGGTGTCAGTTGCAGGATTGCCTCAGTTGTTAGTTCAGTCCTCTATACACTGGGGACTTGCACTGGCAACTAATTATAAGGTTGTTTTCTGGGATGTGATTAGTCTTTTGATTTCCCCTGCACAGTCCCCCAAAAACTTGTTGAGTTTCTGGAGTTCAGTTAAATCAAGCACATTTCTAGGGGAAAGCCTGGTTACAGAAAATCATTGTTTTCTTCTCAAGTAATCAGTAGCCCAAGGGCATTAAAAAAGTGAGGGTGGTTACAAGTATGTGCTGTCCCATTTGTTATCAATGCTGAGCAGACAGGCATTGGATAGCTGTGGTCACTCTTGGGTTGGATTATAACTTGACTATAGTTGCGCTTCATCTCGAGTTCTTCATTGTTACAGAGAGGTATATTGTGTGTCAGCATCAAGACACTCTTTGTTTTTGTTACCCTTCTGTGACTTACAGGTATTTACAAGTGGTGTTACATTGTAATTGCTTTCATTTCTTGAGGAGCTGTCCAAATCCCTAGTATTGAATTTTGCAGTGTAGTGCAAGAGCGACTTGCTGTTCATGGTTTCATTGCCAGGTTTTCAGGTATTGACAACTGAAATGTGTGCTTCTGCAAGGACTGAGTGTTTTATTTTGCAGTGGGTATTTTAGTTGTGGGATTTTGTTGTTGCTTTGGGATTTTTTCTTTATATTCCTGTAATACTTTTTAAAAAATTTCTTCTGTTAGTGGCAGACAACTTTTTAAAGTGCTAGTTAATAACAGTGACAAATGACTGTAGTAATTCCTGTCAGACATTCCAGGTTCACAAAAAATGTAATGACCCCAAACTGAGAGTGTGTGTACATGGCATTCAAGGAGAGATCTTTGGAGATCGGAAATAATCTGGCTTACTTTTAGGCTAAAGTATCTTTTCCTTTCTTGTCTTTTTCTTTCTTGAAAAAGAGCAGATGTTCTTTTTCATTGATTGATACACAAACATCTTGGCCAATTTCTTAGGGCTCTACTTTTTAAGTGAAACTAAGCCTGTGTTTGACTCCTTCTCAGCAAGGAAGTTACAGAATGTAGCCATAACATATTCTCCAGTCCCACACTAAAAACTGTAGTGCCTTTTGTAAGTGTTTCATCAACTATTCTTATCATTGAAGAATGAAACATAGGGAGACTTCATCTGTGTTGTTTAAGCCACCTTAAAGTTTGGGTTTAATGTGTGTCATAAAACCGTAGAAGTTTGTTGCATTTTTCACTTGGTCCTCAAGTAGCTTCTGTCTTCAAAATAACCAAAATGCCTTCAAGAACAAAATTCTGCTGCAGAAGTCCTTGCTACCACTGTGGGATACCTGTTCAGTGAATGATTTGCATTTCTTTACCCTTTCCAATACATTCAGTCAAATCAGTGCTGTTGATGCTTCTTACCAACTTATATTTGAGCATTTTCAGATTGGTATCAGGAGAATAATGTCTCTTTCTGACAAATACTTTCCCCATGACTGGTTATTCAAATTACATTTTTTCTGGCAGTCATGGATACTGCTTTAGCATGCTCTATTCTGTACTTGCAGTGTGACTTTTGGTTTTGTAACCTTGCATTTTGAGAAGCGAAGGCAAGGGCACTGCATTCTGCAGTAATATTGCAGGACAAGACAAATCTTGGTCAAGTCCAGCTGGTCATCTTGCATTAGTGTCATTCCCCTCTCAGATGGTGGGACTGTAATACCAAAGCAGGCTGGCAATAGGAAAATCAAGGACAGAAGGACTAACGAGGAAGATTTTAGAAAAAGAATGTTCCGTGAGAGTTGTGAGAGGAGCAGTTTATAGGTGTGCAGTGGCCTTCCCTTCAAGTATGCTGTGGATTTCCCCCAGACTCCCCAGTGCTTGGCTTAGGCTCCGAGTCCTTATGGGAGAA